>CAUYQV010096841.1:0-16375 GCA_963574575.1 Galagoides demidoff
AACGATCCACTTGGCCCCGTGCCAGCAACCCCACAGCAGTTATCGCTCCCCTCCCTCTCCCTCGACTCCTGTCCCCCTCCCCTCTCCCTCCCCCCTCCCCGTATTCTTAGGCTGTTATTAGGTTATAGCTTTCATATAAAAGGTATAAATTAGCTTCATAATAGGGGTGTGCCTTTAGAGTTTTCCTTGGTGAGTATCAAATCTTTCCTTTCTTTTTTTTTTTTTTAAGTAAATCATAGCTGTGTACATTAATGCAATCATGGGATACAATGTGCTGGTTTTATATATAATTTGAAATATTTTCATCAAACTGGTTAACGTAGCCTTCACAGCATTTTCTTAGTTATTGTGTTAATTCATTTATATTCTACATTTAGTAAATTTCACATGTACCCTCGTACATGTGAAAAGATGCACCATAGGTGTGGTCCCACAATTACCCTCCTTCCATTCATCCTCACCCATCCTTGTCCCTGTTCCCCATATTTTTGGGCTATAATTGGGTTATGACTTTCATATGAAAGCTATAAATTGGTTTCATAGTAGGGCTGAGTACATTGGATACTTTTTCTTCCATTCTTGAGATGCTTTGCTAAGAAGAATATGCTCCATTTCTATCCATGTAAACATAAAAGAGGTAAAGTCTCCATCTTTCTTTAAGGCTGCACAATATTCCATGGTGTACATATACCACAATTTATTGATCCATTCATGGATTGATGGGCACTTGGGCTTCTTCCATGACTTAGCAATTATGAATTGGGCTGCAATAAACATTCTGGTACAAATGGGATCAAATATTTTCTTGCCATTTTGTCCACTCGTGATACAACTGCCAGCAACATCAGTTATATAAGATCTCTGTAATCTTGAAGGATGCTCAATTCTGGCCAAATATTTAGTGAGAAAATTCTATGGAAGAGATCCTTATGTATATCTGTTTTCCTATAGCCTGAATCAACTTTGATTCACTTTCATGAAACCTACCTCTTTCCCTAAAGCAGTCCTAGGTACTCCTTCCAGGCTTCTGTTGCACATGGAACATGAATACATCATAGCAATTAACATTATAACATAATTGGTTATGTGCCTTCCTTTCTATAGACTCAGTGTTCTGGTCAGGTGCAGCGGCTCATGCATGTCATCCCAGCCCTTTAGGAGGTGGGATTACGTGGATGAGCCACTGTACCTGAGGTGGGAGGACTGCTTGAGCCTCGGAGTTAGAGACTGGCCTGGGAAGTATAGTTAGATTCCATCCCTATGATTAAAAAATAATTAAGTGGGGGAAAAAATAGATTCACTGTTCCTTGAAGGAAGAGTGTGTCTCTGCGTCTATCATAACCTGACTCAATTGGCACTTACTAAATATTCATTAAGTGGAGACTAGTCTCGCTTACTGGCTCTAGGAAAGATTTATGAACCTCAATATACCTGGCAGTATTTTGAGAGAAGATTAGATAAGTCCAACCTATCCTTAAGGGGATGTATGTTAACCAGCACTTAGTAGAAGTGAATAACTTTTTTTCCTTGCAACACTGCAACTATTCTGTTCCAGATACTCTTTCCTCATTCTGCCCTAAGAAGCCATGTTTCATTACTTTAAGTTAAACCATGTGACACTGCTGATAATCAACTATTTCTAAGCTAAGACACCTAGCAATATCATATAACTCGACTGGATATCATCAAAGAAGGTGGGAGGTATGAACTTGTCGGTGCATCTAACACCTCCAGAGGTAGCATCTAATCTTATAAATTTTTGGCACTTTCTGACATATAGAACCTTCTCCTTAGGACTAAAAAGTTTCCCTATGACTCAGGTGTCATTGGCATCTTTGAGCCAAGACTATCACTTGGTTTCCACCTACATAGAAAAGATCAGAGAGGTAGAAGGTGAAAGGTAGAAGTAAAATATCCTAAAACAAAACAAATAGAGATCACTCGTTGGATTGTTTGATAGGGAACTGGATGCTGTCAGAGGGCTGCTACTGTTCCTAGTCTGGTGAACATATATGGAAAAAATACTCATGGTTACTGTGACATGAAGGGCATTTAAAAAAATGGAAAAGGGCGGCACCTGTGGCTCAAAGGGGTAGGACGCCAGCCCCATATGCCAGAGGTGGCGGGTTCAAGCCCAGCCCTGACCAAAAACTGCAAAAAAAAAAAAAAGAAAGAAAGAAAGAAGAGGATTTATAGGGGCAGCGCCTGTGGCTCAGTGATTAGGGCACTGGCCCCATATACCAAGGGTGGCGGGTTCAAACCCAGCCCCGGCCAAAACTGAAACAGAAAAATAGCCGGGCATTGTGGCAGGTGCCTGTAGTCCCAGCTACTTGGGAGGCTGAGGCAAGAGAATTGCTTAAGCCCAGGAGTTGGAGGTTGCTGTGAGCTGTGATGCCACTGTTGCACTCTACCAAGGGTGATAAAGTGAGATTCTATCTCTACAAAAAAAAAAGAAATAAAAAATAATTTAAAAATGGAAAAATTTTGTGCATACAGTGTATACATATTTCAATTTTCTATTTTATGAGTTTTGTCTTTACTGGCAAAAAAAAGAAAGGAGAGACAAAGGAAGAAGAAGAGGAGGAGGAAGGAGAAGGAGAAAAAGCAAAAGAAGCAAGATCGCCTTATTTTAAAAAAATTAACCCTCCATTTGTGTTTAATGGAGCAGAGCAGCTGCCAGGAACCCGTGAGAGAAAACTGTTACCAATGCCACTGATCTCCTTGGAGTGACCAGGTTCATAGTGGCAAAGTCAAGCATGTACTAACAAGTCCCTGCCTCACTCAGGAATCTCAAAGACACATTTCTGTCACCAGAAACTACCTGCTGCAAACAGCAACAGGCAGGGCAGGGGTCAGGAGACGAGGCAAATGCCAGGGACTGTGGCATTGTGGAAGAGGATCCTGCCAGGGATACAGAGATTCCTCAAAACAGAGGGCTCAACAGACACCTCATTATGATCTACATTCTTTGGATTATGTCCACCTTCCAGGAAGGAGGAAAATGAAACACGTGAGTTACACGTGTATATCTATTAGAAAAATACAAAAACTCCTGTTTGATTGCTTTTGTTTTATTTTGTGGTCTCAAACATCTTGAAAACTAAATCATGATTACAATGATTTTATTAAAGAGTCTTCAATAAAGATAAGATTATTAGCTTTGAAACGATAGTACACTACTAAAAAAAGAGACGATTTTGGAAGATGGAAGTATAGCACACTCTCCTGGCTCATGTGTGTATCAAAACAACATAACTAAGCTCCACTCACTTATCTCTTGATGTACAACTTGCAAGATTTCTCCACTTTCTCTCTTTCTCCAGCTTTCCCTTGCTCCTAGTTTTATAACTGTTTTCTTTCTTTTTTTTAGAGACAGAGTCTCACTTTATCGCCCTTGGTAGAGTGCTGTGGCATCACAGCTCACAGCAACCTGCAGCTCTTGGGCTTAGGCAATTCTCTTGTCTCAGCCTCCTGAGTAGCTGGGACTATAGGCACCTGCCACAACACCTGGCTATTTTTTGTTACAGTTTGGCCGGGGCTGGGCTTGAACCCACCACCCTCAGTATATGGGGCCAGCGCCCTACTCACTGAGCCACAGGTGTTGCCCTGTGTTTTCTTTTGATTACTAAGGTACTAAGTGCCCAGTAAAATCTAAAAGAAACTCAAAACTTACTCCTAATTTTACTATGTGGAGATAACCACTATTACCTTCTAGGGTAAGTTCTTCCAGACTGTTTTCTGCATCCATGTTCACCAAGTTGAACCAATGTGTGAAGCTCTTTGCATATAGTAAGGACTCAAAAAATGTCAGCCACTGATACTGTTTTCTACCAATCTTTTTGACTTAACAAGATATTCTAGATACGATCTCTTTCTAAATGTATATGATCATTGGAATGGGTGCAATTTAGATAATACTTCCACTATTAATGGATAAGGAGCACTATTTCCTGCTTTACTCTATGATAAACTTTGCCATAAACATCCTTAGTTTTACACATACACACATATGGCTATTTTTTTCTAAATATCTGAAAGATTATTGTGTAAATTTCTATTCCAGCTGCTTGATCTCTAGTTTATTGCTGCAACTTCCTGTGCATGGGGAAAGTTTTAAATAACATCTGCCTGCAAAGTTGTAAGGATTACATACAACTTATGTTTAAGTTTTGCAAGTGACAACTACAAGTGTTTGGCTCAGAGTTAGAATTCAATAAATTTTATATTTTATTTAGGATAATTTAATACAAATGTACGCTATTGCCCAAAGTTAATCATAATTTAAAGGCTTTTTGTATATCTTGTCAAATAGATGCCCAGAGAGATTATACCAATTTCCACCCACGTCAGTATTGTCTGAGATTGCCCATCTACAATTTCCTTCCGAACTCTGGGTACTATCAATATTTTTAAAAACTTTTGTCATTTTCATATGTGAAAAGTGTTCTCTTGCTTTTTTATTTATATATATTTTATTATGTGGCTATTTGACACACTACCATGTATTTAGTCGGTATTTTTGTCTCTCCGTTTGTGCATTGTTGATTCAGATCACTTGCACACTTTCCTTTTGAAGAATTCTTCTTAAAAATTTAGAAGAGTAAATTTTACTTGTGTTTTAATGACATCAGAACTTTAAAAATTGCCTTTTCACTTTATCATTTGCCTTTAAATTTCCCTAAAATATTTGGATTTAGTGTCATGCTTAAATTCTCCAGCATTGTATGAGACTACCGTACAACTTAGCAATTGCACTCCTGAGCATATATCCCAGAGAAATGGAAAACCTGAACACGAATGTTTATGCTATGTGTTATTATAGCCCAAAATGGGAAACAGCTTAGGTATCTTTCAATATGTGACTGGTTAAACAAAATGCGTCTGTCCCTACAATGGTCTTCTACTCAGTAATAAAAAAAAAAAGCAAATCACTGATATATGCAACAATGTAGATAAATCTCCAGAGAATTATGCTGAGTTAAAAAAAAAAAAAGGCAATCCCAAATGGTCACAGACGGTATTATTCCATTTCTATGTCATTCTTAAAATGACAAAGGTATAGAAATGGAGGAAAGATTAGTTGTTGCCAGTTTTTAAGGCACATGTGGGGGGGGGACGAAGTGTATGCAGCTTATGGGGGCAATGTGAGTGATGGAAATGCTGTGGATCTTGACAGCATCAATATCACTATCAATATCCTGGTTGTAATATCATACTATAGTTTTGCAAGATGTTACTACTGGGAGAAATTGAGTAAAGAGTATATGGGATCTCCTTATAATTCATTATAAGCACATGTGGACTACAATTATCTTAAAATAAAAAGGATTTAGAAATCATTTAAACAACAAAACATTATGGTAGCTATTCTACCTCCTGTGGTTTGAATGTCCCCTCTCCATGGAATTTAATTGCTACTGTAACAGCACTAAGAGTTGGGACCCTTAAGAGGTGATTAGGCCATGAGGGATTCACCCTCCTAAGTGGGTTCACACTTTGGTAAGAGTTGGTTACACCCCTTCTTGTTCTCTCACCGCAGGATGATGAAGAAAAAGGCCCTTGCCAGATGCCAGCATCTTGATGTTAGACTTCTCAGTCTCCAGAACTGTGAGACGACATGTTGTAGGAGAATGAACACCAGGCTTATAAGAACACTCACCGGTTCTTGAGGGAAACACTGAGAGCAGGACAGTCTCCTGACTGGCCTAGAGATGTTTTGCAGCCTGGGGACAAGCCCTCAAGTAACTTGGTGCTCTAATGAAATGAGATCGGTTGCTCGTTAGTAAGCAGGTGTTGGATCTTGAGCATTTGTAGCGCTTCAAGGTGGAGGTCAAGCCCGTGGGGAGAAAGAGCACGTTGCAATCCTTAAGCAGGTAGCCCTTGTATGATTAAGGGGCACTTCTCACACCTGTTATGTATCCTTTCAATAAATAGCCACTGTGGAGGTTGCTCGAGGCTCTCCTGCACCTCTGGTAAGCCTCACCTCTTGCAAGCTTGTACTTTCAATCGTGTACTGGCTGTTTCCTGCGTGCAGCACGGATGACATAGCGGCTCCAACAATACATTTTTGTTCATTGTAAATCACCCAGGCTATGGTGTTCTGTTATAATAGCAAAATCAACTAAGACACCACCCCGTAGTGATTAGTTTAGAGAAATATTTCTCAACTGCGAGTGATTGTGCTCCTCATGGGAGATTCATCAATGAGACATTGGGTAGAGGCCAGGCATGCTGCCAAATATCCTATAATACACAGGAAGACCCCTCACAACAAAGAATTATGTGATCCAAAGCGTTAACAGATTAAAGTTCAGAAAACCTAGCTTAAAGCCAGTGATTTTGTAAAAGAGGAAAACACATTTTGTTTAGCCTGGATTAGGTAATAACAATTCTTAAAACAGACACTTTATTGCATTGTTTAAAATAACAGCTCTGGTGACAGTTTACCAATACCTCTGCTATGGTTTGAACATTCCTTTCAAAACTCGTGTTGAAATTTAATCACCATTATGACAGCATTGAGGGGTGGGACTTTTGAGAAGTGGCTATGAGAGGTAATTAGGCCGTGAGGGCATAGATCTCATGAAGAATTAATGCCATTATCAAGAGAGTGTAGTAGTAATCTATGGAGTGGGATCCTGATTAAAAGATAAGTTTGGCCCCATCTTATCTCTCTGCCTAGTGAATTTCCTCCCCATGTGTTACCTTCTGCCATGGGATTATCCGCATGGGAAACCAGAAACTGGTGATTTCCATGACTTCCCAGTCTCTGGAACTGTGAGCCAAATAAACTCCTGTTTTTTATAAATTACTTAGTCTGTGGTATTTTTTTATAGCTGCAGAAAATGGACTGGGACATCTCTCTTTATTTTTTTAATTTCAGGTTAGAAATAGTATGGACATGCTTTCTGACACTGAATTTTGGTGTCCTGAGCTCATTAATCATCTTTATTTTTTTTTTAATTTCAGGTTAATGTGAGGGTACAAACAACCAAGTCACAATATTGAATTTGTTAGGTAGAGTCCCTCTTGTAGTTAAGCCCTGCATCCAAAAGGTGTTCCATCTGCCATTGTGCTCATTAAGTGGGAGCACCCCAAACCCCCTCCTCTCTCCCCCTCCCCTCGTTCCCTCTCCTCCCAACTTGAGGTGAAATGAGTTTTTCTCCTATGAGAGCGTGAATAAGATCTTCTGCTGGCTTCATATTACCATTGAGTACATTGGATATTTGCTTTTCAATTCTTGTGATACTTTACTCAGAAGAATGTGTTTCAACTCCATCTAAGTTAAATACAAAAGATGTGAAATCATCATCTTTTTAAATGGCTGACTAGTATTCCATGGTGTGCATATACCACAGTTTGTTAATCCATTCCTGAGCTGATGGGCATTTAGGTTGTTTCCACATCTTGGTGATTGTAAATTGAACTGAGATAAACAATCTAGAGCATATGTACTTATGGCAAAATGATTTTTTTCTTCTGGGTAGATGCCCAGTGGGGTCAGATAGGAGATCTAATTTGACTTCTATGAGGATGCTCCATACTTCTTTCCAAAGAAGTTGTATTAGCTGGCAGTTCTACTAACAGTGTAAAAGTGGTCCCCTCTCTCCACATCTGCACCAGCATCTGCAACTTTGGCAGTTTGTGATGTGGGCTAATCTTATCAGGGTTAGGTGGTATCTCAGAGTGTTTTTTTTTTTTATTAAATCATATTTGTGCACATTAATTCTATCATGGGATACAGTGTGTTGTTTCCATATACAATTTGAAATACTTTCATCCAATTGGCCAACATAGCCATCATGTCATTCTCATAATTGTTGCATTAAGACATTTATATTCGACATTTAGAAAGATTCACATGTACCCTCAGAGTGGTTTTGATTTGCATTTCTCTGATGATTAGGGACAATGAGCATTTTTTCGTATGTTTCTTAGCCATTCATCTGTCTTACTCAGAAAAGGTTCTGTTCATGTCTCTTGCCTAATGATTGATGGGATTGTTTGCTCTTGCTTTTGTTGTTGTTGTTGTTGATTAATTTGAGTTCTCTATAGACCCTAGTTATCAAGCCTTTGTCAGATTTGTAATATGCAAATATGTTTTCCCATTCTGAAGGTTGTCTATTTGCTTTGATTGTTGTGTCCTTTGCTGTGCAGAGCTTTTCAGTTTAATTAAGTCCCATTTGTTAATTTTTGTAGCTTCAAAGAAAATGACTAACAAAAGAGGCAAAGGACCTCCACAAAGAGAATTATGAAATCCTAAGAAAAGAAATATCAGAGGACATTAACCATGAATCTGTTCATGTCTCTTGCCCAGTCATAGATGGGATTGTTTGCTCTTTTTTATTGATTAATTTGAGTTCTTTATATATGCAAATTTCTTTTTCCATTCTAAAGGTTGATGCCATGCTCCTGGCTGGGAAGAATCAACATTGTTAAAATGTCTATACTTCCCAAAGCAATCTATAGATTCAATGGAATCCCCACTAGAATAACAACATCACACTTTCAAGATTTGGTAAAAATAATTCTTCATTTTGTTTCCAGCCAGAAAAAAAATCCCTATATAGCCAAGACAATTTTCAGTAATAAGAACTAAGCTGGAGGCATCACCCTACCAGACTTTAGGCTATATTACAAATCCACAATTATCAAAACAGCATGGTTTGGGCACAAAAATAGATGCAAAGGGATTTGGAACAGATAAAACCAATCACTTTTAGCCATCTGATCATTGATAAACCAAACAAAAGCGTTCACTGGGGGAAAGAATCCCTATTCAATAAATGGTGCTGGGAGAACTGGATAACCACATGTAAAAGAAGACCTGCACTTTTCACCACTAAGAGAAATTAATTCAAGATAGATAAAAGAGGTCAGGCCTCAGTGGCTCACACCTGTAATCCTAGCACTCTGGGAGGCCAGGGCAGGTGGATTGCCTGAGCTCACAAGTTTAAGAATGGCCTAAGCAAGGCAAGATCCTGTCTCTAAAAATAGCCAGGTGTTGTGGTGGGCACCTGTAGTCCAGCTGCTCAGGAAGCTGAGGCAAGAGGATCACTTAAGTCCAAGAGTTTGAGTTTGCTGTGAGCTGTGATGCCACAGCACTATACCGAGGGTGACAAAGTGAGACTTTGTGTCAAATAAATAAATAAAATAAAAAAGATAGACAAAAGATTTAAATCTAAGGCATGAATCAAAAATTATAGAAAAAAGTGTAGGAAAACCTCTCAGAGATATCAGCCTGGGGAAAGATTTTTATGAAGAAGACTTCTGTGGCAATTGCATCTTCATTTTAAGACTAGCTCAAAATGACCCCTTGGTCAGCAGGTGTACCTGGAGCCCACCTCTATAAAGAGATGAGCTACCTTTCCTACATTTCCTTTTAGGAAATCATAGATCAAAAGAAGCTGCTGTAACTCCACCTCACTAAGAGTTAATTATGATATCATTTTACTGTGTACTTACAATAGTTACACTTAGAACACTTGGTAAAATGTAGAATCTTGAACTCACTGCCTCTTAACGCTTATCAAAATCTTGATTGAGATTAAAAAAATATTTTCAGAGAATTTCCTGTTGGATAAGTAGCCTACTCATTTCCCTCCATGGTATTGGGTATATCCCTATATAAAGACCACTGTCAGTAAAGTTATTATGTAAGGTGTAATTTCAGGCCTACCTGCCCCACTACTTACCAGGCACAGTGCCAGGTGCTAAGCAGGTAACAATGAACAAAACTCAAATCCCCTGCATTCAGAGAGAATATTCTAAAGGAGAGTGCACCAAGTAGTTGCTGTTGTGTACAAGCCACTTACAAATGCAGCATCATAAAAACAACCATTATTAGAGTTCTCAAAACACAAGTCTGAAGACAAGTTAGGCCAGGAGAGGCAACTGGAACAACTTGGGTGACTTTGCATTGCTCTAAGACCCTGCTCATCTTAGGCCATACGTGTTCTCATTGCAGTGGCCCAGAGGGAGAGAGCAAGCCCAATTATGCAAGTGCTTTTCAAGCTCTGCTTGCATCACAGCAATTAATATCTCATTGGCTTAAGAAAGTCACGTGACTGAATATAGAGTTACAGGGTGAGCCAGAAGACCCCACTCATAATGGGAAAGTCTGCAAGACAAGATGTAGAGAGGAGTAAAACAATGGAGCTAATGGTGAGATCATTACAGAGGAAGACAGAAAACAAATGATAAGTGTTATGTGGTAACGATAAGTACTGTAAGAAAAAAATGAAGCAGAGTATGAAAATAATGACAAGAAGAAGAGGTAAAGGATGGTGTTATTTTTTGATAGGATGGTTAAGGAACATCACCTTGGTTAGGAGCTGTTTCAGACCTCAGCGTGAGGAGGGATCATCTGGGAGGATTTGAGGAATGGAAACCACAAGAAACAAAATTTAAAAAACAATAACATAAGGGCATTAACAAACAAGAGAATAAAGAAAACTCCACTGGAAACTATGAACTTGTATTGCCATCAACCCATACGGTCACATGACCACTTACAGGCACTTATGAATTACGTTCTCAGGATTGAAGAGACACACTAACTTCATTCTGCTGCTCACATTGTTTATGGGAACCTCTCCTCTGATGATAAGAGATCAGTATTTCAACCTGAGGCAGTTACCATGTTTGTCTTTGTACACCTAATTCATTCATCAATTTTATGCAATTTGAGAAAAAGCCAGTTTGTATTGGGCGTGGTCACTAAAGAATAAATAGAATTTCTATACCTCAATCTTTTGAACCCTCAGAGGCTCAAATGTGTGACATAACCAATGAGTAGAATTTAACCTTCTTTGTTTAGGAACTGACGCACCAACAATACAAGTTGGAGAAAAAACAAAGCCAAACTTTTATTCAATACCACAAAGGTAAAATCACTTGAGACTTTCTTAAAAGGACCTGAATCCGCATAAAAAGCAAGAAAAATTTTACTATGTCATAATTAACAATCAAATAGGAGAGAAACCAATCTAGTATAAATATATTAAAATACGTGGTTATTTATATATATCATCAGATAACATGCTTTTAAAAATTTAATCAGCTTTATTATTTGACTCACCAGCAGTCATAATAGTGATAATAGAGTTATATAATCTTTCTACTCCTCAGTTTCTTATCAACAAGACAACAATACTTGTTGTATTACTAACTTTTGCAGGGGTCCTCAAACTTTTTAAACAGGGGGCCCATTCACTGTCCCTCAGACCGTTGGAGGGCTGGTCTGCGGGTCGGGGACTAGTTGGCCACTAAGCAGGACAGGCAGTGGCAGCAAAAATACCCAGCGGGCGGAATAAATGTCCTAGGCAAGCCGCATGTGGCCCATGGGCCGTGGTTTGAGCCCGCCTTCTAATGTGAAGTTTAGTTGAAAAGACGTTTAGGATTTATTTTATTAAAACATACAATAATTGATTTATGTTAATTGATGACAATTAATGGCACAGTGGAGATGGGGAAAGGAAGAGCAGAGAGAGGGAAGGAAGGAGAAGGGTGAGGTCTTGGTGTGTGCCACACCTTTTGGGGACAAGACATGATTGTAAGAGGGACTTTACCTAACAAATGCAATCAGTGTAACCTGGTTTTTTTTGTACCCTCAATGAATCCCCAACAATAAAAAAAAAAAAATCATGATTACAGTACTTAAATTTGAAGACAGACTTAAGGATTTTATATCAAAAATTCCACTAGATGGAGCTCTTTTAACTTTCTCAAAGGGAATGCTGAAGAAGTTTGAATCCCCGGCCTGACTCAGCTAATTTAATATTAGTGAAACCAAATTAGGGCATCTGACTCAGAATTTCCTCAGATATAAAAAACAGCATGTATAATCTAAGAACACTATAAATGTGGTGATAAATAATTGCTAGAGACTTTTTCTTAGCAGTGGAAAATATGATATTTTCAAGGCAAATGTCAATACTTTTAATATTTTCAATAAAAAAATTCTGGGACCACTATATATGTGCTCTTTGAGAAGTAAGGTTTTATAAAATATAAACACTGGAAAATTTTAGACATTATCAGATTTCATTTAGAAAGTAATTGTTGAATTGAACTAAATTATTTTTATTTTATTTTATTTTTTGACACAGAGCCTCACTATGTCGCCCTCGGTAAAGTGCTGTGGTGTCACAGCTCACAGCAACCTCAATGTCTTGGGCTTAAGTGATTCTCTTCCCTCAGCCTCCCAAGTAGCTGGGACTACAAGTGCCCACCATAATGCCCGGCTATTTTTGTTGTTGTTGTTGCAGTTGTCATTGTTGTTTAGCAGGTCTGGGCTGGTTTCAAACCCACCAGCCCCGGTGTATGTGGCTAGTGCCCTACCCACTGAGCTACGGGTGCTGAGCCTGGATTAAATAATTTAAACGAAAACATACTACTGGTGTACACTGAGACTTAAATGTGCCAAAAGCCTTTGTTTTGTAATCACAAATCCTTCCTTTACTCTGTGACACTACATGTGAATTCTTTCTATATAAAGAACATAAGCTATGTCTACATGGCATAGATAATATGAAAGTATTGGATCATACATATCACTTCTATAGTACATCTGTGTGTGCCTGTATATATAGACTGGGGAGCAAGGAATTTGTTGTTTCCTTATAACCTCACATACATGTTTATCATGCCCGTAATGGTATACCCTTTCACATACTGAGGGTGGCAGGTTCAAACCCAACCTTAGCCAAACTATAACAACAACAACAACAAAAATAATAAATAAACCTGGCCTGAAAAAAAAAAAGATTTATAGAAGGATGTAAACTTAGAAAACAGTTTTGTGATGTCTGACAGTTAAGTTCCAGAACTCATCCCAGGAAAAATTGCTACATACCTACTGCTAAATGTCACTAAGTTCGCCTGTGAAGTACTCCCCTTTTGGAAGCTATGAACCAACACCAGGGCCTAGTCCTCCCTTCAAAGCACCTTTTCCTTGCATGCAGTAATAGCTAAATTCACTTTTTTCCCTGAGATTTTGTCTTTCTTAATATGTCTACTATTTTGATATTGCTGACCACCCTATGCTCCTATGATTCTTCTTCGATTTCTATGTCATTCTACTGTAGTGACAATAGTTTTGGTTGTAGGGCTTCTGTTTTATGTTCATTTGGTTCCTCCCTAAATGAGAGTGTTTTTTCGCTGTTCAGTCCTTCTTCTTTTCTTTCTTTACAATTCTTTATCCCAAAGTGTCATTCACCCATTGAGTATCAGTGACTGTGTCTGCCTGTGGAGCTCTCAAGCATACGTCTCTTATTTTAGACTTTCACTGGAATACTATTTCTTACTTTCTAACTATCAGTAGGCATTTTCTGCTGAATTTCTAATTTTACTGTCATGGATATTTTCCCCTCGATTTCAAGTCTCATGGAACCTACCAAAAACTGAACTTTTTCATCTCCCACAATGTAAACCAAGGTGTGTTATTTTCACATTCCAGTCACTGTGAATGACAGTATCGGGATTATTGTTATTTACCTGATCCACCACAGTTGACCAGCTTCCAAGGCTTATAAATTCCTCCTTTTCTGTTCATTTAAATTTCCATGGCCTAGTTGAGATCCGTGATGACACCCTTCCTAGATCTCCACAGTGGCCTCCTCCCTCCACTTTAATTCTGAGACTTTCCCTCCTTACTCCATCCTGGTCAGTTCTTCCCAACTCTGTATGTCAGTTTTCTTGCATTAACAGGTTGGGCAAGGTAGGCAAGGCAGAGGACATAGGCTGGTTTTAGAAACAAACTTTCAGGTGGTGGCCCAGTCTCTGGGGGATGGGTTATCAGAAGCAACAACACACACCAGAGTCATGTGGCTTTCAGTTCAATCAATGGTTCACAGAGGAAGGAAAGAAAACAGAGGCAGTAAATCAAGATCGAGGTCAATATTCCAATGTCCAGGCAGCCTGAAAATTCCTTTCATTTCCTGTCTAAATCAAGATTGGCTCACAAATAGAGAGGCTGGGCTTAACAAACAAGGAGGGGCAGTGGCATGCGTGGATGCAGCTCACAGTGAGTGACCTAACCCCACTGCCCCTGCACCACAGAATGATTAAGAACAGATCCCGATCTTCTGTATCCTTCACCTGGACCCACCTCACACCTCACTGCCTGACCTGTTCTTGTTTATCCAAACCCCTGACCCTTGGATTCATTACCTTTTTATAGACTGGCAGTTGCTGTCTGTCCTAACACTTAATCAGTTCACTGGCTTTCCACCTGACACATAATTTACAGGTACTTTTTTCGATGATACTGCTTCTTTCCTTCAGGCAAACAGCTCTCTTGGTTTAGATTTAACTATACATCTCGACTTTCCTTTCCATGGGAATAGGTATATACAGATTTGTTATGTACACATAAAATTATGTAGTGAAAGGATGAAAGAAAGTGAGTACAACCCTAAAGAGTGAGTGAGCAAAGACAGAGTCTCGGAAACTTAGAAGAGCCTTCAAGCTGAAACTCAGACTCCCAAGGAAGAGGCTGCCCTGGCTGGTCCCTGCGTCTTTGAATTATGAGAAGCAAAATTCTTAGGATGGAGCACATAAGGTGGTTCTAATGTTTTTGTGGTGGTGAGATAATGCTGATTTTGCGTGTGTTGGGGAAAATGCAAGCTAGATTCAGGTAGTGGTAAGGTAACATCACAGAATGTGACTGCTAACTACTTGAGACAGAGAGACCAGAGAAGACTTCACCTTTATGGTTAGGAGATAAGGAATCAGTCATGTAAAATCAGCCATGTAAAAATATGAGATTAGAAAAAACTGATGGACATCAGCCTTTGGGATCTTCTTTATTTGTGAAGAGCTCAATCATTTTACATATTTAGAGGCAGAAGAAAGGGCTTGAAAATCTCTTATTGTATTTTAGTGGGGACCACAGAGTAATTGATATTTTAATACATATTGATAAGACACATTCAGATACTTTTCTTTCTTGAATATTTTACCAAGCATTCTGTGGAGGGATATAAAAACATCATATATAATCTCTTAATTCACATGCTAATTTCATTCTCTTGGGCACTTTCTAGTTGAGTCCAAATTAGCAGACCTTTTTAAAAATTATGTTAAAATTATGACAGATTAATCGGTAGTTGTAAAAAGAAAAAATTATAAAGTTTTTAGGTCTTATGCATGCTTTACTCGGTTTTCCCAATGGTAACATCTTATATAGCTATAATGCAATGTCAAAATAAGGAAATAAAGATATTAGTATCATCCACTGAGCTTATTCAGATTCAACTTATTCAGTTTTATATGCACTTACGTGTGTGTGTAGTTTTATGTAACTTTATTTAACCACCACCACAATTAAGATACAGAAGGTATCCTGGTATCCACTGTGATCACACCTACCCACTTTGCTCATACGCAACCTTTAGCCACAGGTTCTCAGTCTCTGTAGTTTTGTTGTATCAAGAATGTTTTATAAATACAATCATATGCTTTTTACTTAGTCTAATTCCCCTGAGTTTTGGCCAAGCTGTTGCACCTATTGAGAGTTCATTCTGTTTTATTGCTGAGTAGTATTCCATTGTATGGATGTACCACAGTTTATTTAATTACTCACAAGTTGAGAAACTTTGGGTTATTTCTAGGTTTTGGCTATTGTGAATAATGCAGCTATGAAAAATTCATGTACAGGTTTTATGGGAACATAACTTTTCATTTTCCTGGTGTAAATGTCCAGAAATACAATTTAATCGTCGGTTCATGTGGCAAGGGCATGTTTCGTTTTTGCAGAAACTGACAAATTGTTTTGCAGAGTCATTTTACAGTCTTACCTCTGTTGAATAAATGTATCCATTTATCCATATCCTTATCAGCATTTGGGGTTATCACTACTTGACTGTTCTGGTAGGTTAAATATGATAAGATATTCTCATGCCTCATTATAGTTTTCATTTTCATTCTCTCAATGACTAATGATAGTGAACGTGTTTTCACATTCTTATCTGCCATCTGTATGATACTCTTTGGGAATTGTCTGCTCATAACTCCTGGCAGACTTTTGAATCACATTCATTTCTAAATCAATTCTCCAACAAGGTTGAGACCCTGCTCACAGCAATTCATCCATGCCCACATATAGTTTTCCTAAAGAATTATAAAATAGGCTCAGTCGGCTAAGGCGCCAGCCACATACACCTAAGGTGGTGGGTTCGAATCCCCAGCCCGGACCTGCCAAACAACAATGATGGCTGCAACCAAAAAATGACCGGGCGTTGTGGCGGGCGCCTGTGGTCCCAGCTACTTGGGAGGCGGAGGCAGGAGACTCCCTTGAGCCCAGGAGTTGGAGGTTGCTATGAGCTGTGATGCCATGGCACTCTACCCAGGGGGATAGCTTGAGGCTCCGTCT
>CAUYQV010096842.1:0-51253 GCA_963574575.1 Galagoides demidoff
AGGGGTACAAGTGAAACTCTCTAAGAGTAGAATCAGAACGTTTTAAAACAATAACTGAGAAAATGACATGAAGGCTGTGTTGATTAGTTTGATGGAAGTATTTCGGATTACATGTGAAAACCCCACACTGTACCCTAGAAGTGCATTAATGTACATAGTTACCATTCAATTAAAAAAAAAAAGGAGGAGGTAAAAGACCTCTGTAGGGAGAACAATAGGTTACAGAGGAAGGAAATTGCAGACAATGTAAACAAATGGAAAAATATATCATGCTCATGGGTCAGCAGAATCACCATTGTTGAATTGTCTGTACTTCCCCAAGTGGTCTACAGATGCAGTGCAATCCCCATTAAAACACCAAGGTCATTTTTCACAGATCTAGAAGAAAAATAATTCTGTACTTTGTAGGGAACCAGAAAAGACCCTAAATAGTCAAAGCAATCTTAAGCAAAAAAGGGCAAATTTGGAGGCATCACTTTACCAAACTTCAAGCTGTACTATAAGACATAGTAATCAAAACAGCCTGGTACTGGCTACAGAGACATAGACCAAAGGATCAGAATAGAGAACCTACCTATAAAACCATCCTCACATTGCTATCTGATCTTGACAAAGAAGACAGTAACATACACTGGGGAAAAGAATCCCTGCTCAATATATGGCACTTAGAAAATTGGATAGCCAGGATCTGCATCTCTCACCACTGGCAAATGTCAATTCACAGCTGATAACAGACTTAAACCTCAGGGAGACACTGCAAGGCAGGATTGTTCAGGACAACTGGGCACTGGCGCTGTTTTTATCCTCACGTCCTTGTTGGTGCTGCACTTGGCTCAAGAACTAAGAGAGCCTGATATCTATTAACATTTTCCTCAAAGAGATGCACAAAGTCACTTCAAGTACATTTTTCTGGCTTTGGTTTCTTTCTCAGCCCCTTCAGCACCCCATCTGCTGGGAGAGTCAATGTCAGCAGAATGCCTCCTGATGAACCCAAGGGTACAGAAAACGCTCAGAGAAGGTGGCTGTATTCACCTCTGCACGGTGGGAGCTTCATCCATGGCTATGATACAGTGGGAGTGTAAGTTTGTGTATCAGAGCTTTTCCTTCCAGTTAGGAATTTATCTTCAAAGACGCACATTGATACTACTAACTCTATTTTTCTGTCTTTAGTTTATTGTAGGTGAGAAAACTGAAGTTTAGAGAGATAAGGTAGAAGGCCCAGGCCTAGAATATATGACACCAGCACTTTTGGCGGAGCAGAGATGAGGGCGAAGTTTTCCAGAGTATTACTCAAACAACACCCCCCCCCCAAATACTCACTTGCACTTTGCATTTATTTAAAGTTTTGAGCAATTTTCAATGCTATAAATACTATCCTGAGCATTCTGAAAGGGTTTCTTCTGAGGCAAGAGTGCATGCATCCAGGATGATTGATACCTTAGGTGTTCTCTTTCTTCCAAATGACAATGGAGAGCTTGAAAGAGCTCTGGCCTTGGCACCTTTGACTGATGCCCCATTTAGTCGGGGACTTTGTTGTGTCTGAGACATTACCTGTTCTGTTCATGAGTGGGGAGAGGGGCAATTGCATCTAAGACAGGCCAACCAAGAGCGTTTAGGGTGATTGTACAAATCCATGACCACCAATCAAATAACAATACAATAAATCACATCACATTTGTGGAAAGCTCCTAATGAAAAGCCAGAACGGGATGGAGGCAACAACATATTTCTGCAGTCCGAAATCTTTACTTGGAAGAGAGAATCTACACTAAAGCTTAGAGAACCTGGAGCAAAAGTTTTAAAGCTAAGACTAGCATAGATGACATTTTTCATTTCATTGACTTCAAAGTTACAAAAACACAGTCCAAAATAGATACTTCTGTGTTTGACTAAGTTCTACCAGGTGGGATAAATCCTGTCTTTACTGAGCCAAGGACCCCTCATGTTCCAGTGCTGGAAGTGAGAGGCCAAGTCTGCTGCCTATTTCATAGTCAATGGCAATTCGAACATTAGCTGCTTCTCCAGCTTTTTAGGTTGCAATAGCCTTAACCAAGGTCTGCCAAGAAAAAACTCCAGAAGAGCAGTGTCATCCCTATTTTTCCAAATATTGAAGCCCATCCATCACCCCGAGATCTGCATTTTTAGACTGTCTCCAAACTTTACTGGAAGTTGGCTAACTTCCAGTAAAGTCTGGCTGCCATATGTAGAGATGACTTGGAAGAAGACTATACCAGAATGTCAGAGCCTTGGGACTCCTCCCTGCCCCTGTGCATTCACTTCCCCTAAAGACTTCAACTCCAGGGTTGCCCGAAATCGTTCAATTAGGGGTTTATTTCTTGAGATTGGCTTCCGTTAAAATGCAATACCACTGGGGGAGTTAATAGCAACTTTCAACTCAGTGTGAAGATGTTTATCAGATTCCCTTATGAAGAAGGTTGTGATTGAGCAGAACACTTGTTGCCCCTCCAGGAAAGCAGGAAAGTAATGAGGAGGAGAAAAGATTTCCCTAAGGGGAGGAGGCTGGGACTATGAACACCTTTGGATTACATTTTTTCCTGGGTGGCCCTGATGTTAAGTGTTAAAATGCTCTCCATTCCTATCATGAAATCTTACCTACTTAGCTGATAAACTATTCTAATCAAAAACCACATCAAATTTGTGTGTGCCCAATTTTTCTCTATCTTGACCAAATACAGGAAATAAATCACGCGGCAAAGCACATGGAGACCAGCCAAAGCAACCTTGCAAGTTGTGCAATTCTGTCCCGGCTCTTGGCTCTATGTATTCAGCAAGGACTTCAAGAGAAACCTCATTCTTATTCTTCCTTTCAAATGCACACGCCCAGATTTTTTTTTTTGTAGACTTGTGAGCTTTGATTTTGCAACCTCTTATTTTTGGAATAAGCAGAAAATGGTAACATTACATTGTTTTGTGCTTTTTCCTACTATTTAGTCCTTATATCGAGATATATTGAAACAGAGTTTTAACTAGGACAGTATAGAAGATCTTTCATCCTTTGTGTACACACATGCCCAGAGAGACTTATAAAAACTGTGTGACTATGAATTGATGGCCCATGTAACCCTATTTTTAGCACAGGATGAAAAAACCTTAAAGACAGAAGAGAGAACTAATTTTCTTGAATCACTCAGCTGAGGTATTGATTGACAAAGCTTAGAACTAAACTCCTATTTCAGATATTTTGTTTTACTCTTGTTTACTGAGTTGTACTAACTGTGGAAACTCACTATATTTTCTATTTCTGAAGCTGTTTTAAAAGCAACCAAAGTAGGCAGGTATATTATCTTTGTTAAGAGATGGTGTGATGTTCTCTCTATACTTATCACAGAATTCAAGTACAGGATCTTTATAAAGTCTCTGTGCCATTTTAAAACTTAACTTCAAAAGCACACGAGGTGGACACGATAGTAAACTAAATGGAATTTAAAGGCAAATTCAATTTTCTTCTTAGAGCTGTCATGAACTTCAATTCTGCTGGCCATATTTCATTTGTCACAGGATCTGAAATGAGTACATATTGTGTGCAATTGTGTAATGTAGTTGTCCTAAACTTTAATACATTTACTTTTGAGTGCCGTTTATAGACTGTTTCTCTAACACGCACGACCTGAGTTATTAAAGTGCACAAGGCCCTTATGAAGACCCTGTTTATAGCTCAAGTACAGAGCACAGGAATTCTGGCTAAATTACCTCCTTTTGCTGCCAGCCTGGTCTCCTTCATTTCAGACAGGCTACAAATCAAGAGAACTCTATGTTCCTTTTCAATGAAAAAGAGAAATTCTTAAACTGTACTTAGTGAGTAACTGGTGATAAAAGGCCTAGCTACATTTTTAAAACAGATTCCTGCTTAGAATACATAGATAACATCAAAATCTAATTGGAGTAACAAAAGGCACTGAAGAAGAGAAAGAGCAATAAATCAGATAATTAGAAGGTTGACAATCTCAGATATGTCTGTCGTTTGGCAGGCACCAATTTAGATCCCATTATTTCTTCAAGGTCCATGCGAGAGCATGTCATGTTTCTTGAACACTTTTAGTTCACCCAGACACAGCCCTTCTCTGAATTCTTACAGCGTCTTTAAAGTGAGTCTGAACTCAGAGAGACCTCACAAATCAGCTGGCCAGCTTGTGGTGGAGTCAGGTGTGGAACCCAGGACTGTTCCCTGGCTCTGTTCTGGGATAGGGGTGCTTGCATGTAGCCTGAACAGAAAGCCTTGAGGTTTTCAAAGTGTGGAGTGCCTACATTTAAGAAATCATTGATGGAATTCATATTGGACTTCCTTTGGTAAAGAGAAGTAAGCATATATTACAATGTACATTGCCTGCTCTCATGTTCTGGATGCATCACTCCTGGAGCAGCACCATAACATACTTTCAGTCTGCGAGTCCCTTTCTAGTTAGTAGCGTCACATGCGAAGGACAACTTGGTTCTATACTGAGTAGAACCCCCTGGGACCATAATTTTTTCTCTTCTCACTCTGTATATAAAATTTTGGTATTTACTTTGAAAAGCAGGAGTCTTGTGATGTATCTTTTGGTGGGAGAGGTGCCTACTTTGTATATAATGACTCATTCAAAGTAGTGGCCCTATTTTGGCAACAGTGTGCTTAGATGGGATGGACGTTCCACCACCCGGCAGCCTGTAAAGCACACAAACGTGTACACTCTGTGGCACGTTATGTTTGCCCCCACAAAGTCCCAGCCTAGACTGTTTGCTGGTAGAGAAAGCATTTGCCCACCCCTGTGCATCACTGCTGATCTTCTCCAACACCTCCGCTTTGTTTCTTATTGGTTTCTTGGGAAGGAAGTTTCAAACTGTGAATAGTGGAGGAAATAGAAATTCAGTGTGCTACAATGTTTTGGCTTCCTCCAAACGTATACCGGTTTTAGAGAAATAGATACCCTATTACACAGTTAGGAGGAAGACCAAGTATTACAATGGTTTTGAGAGACTATTTAGAAATATACATTAAAAGCCCTAAAAATGTAAATGTTCCTTTTGACCCCAGTAATTCTACTTTTAAGAATGCACTCTGAGGCGGGGCATGGTGGCTCATGCCTGTAATCCTAGCACTCTGGGAGGCTGAGGTGGGTGGATTGCTTGAGCTCACCAGTTTGAAACCAGCCTGAACCAAAGTGAGACCCCATCTCTATGAAAATAGAAAAACTGGCTCGGCACCTGTGGCTCAAGCAGGTAAGGCGCCAGCCACATACACTTGAGCTGGTGGGTTCAAATCCAGCCCAGGCCTACCAAACAACAATGACGGTTGCAACCAAAAAAAAAAAAAAAAAAAAAAAAAGAATGCACTCTGAGGCCTGTAATCCCAGCACTTTGGGAAGCATAAAGATTACTGGAGCCCGGGAGCTTGAGACCAGCCTGGGCAACATAGTGAGATTCTTGTCTCTACAGAAAAAAAGTTTTTAAAAAAATTAACAGGGCATGGTAATCTGTGTCTATTATCCCAGCTCCTCAAAAGGCTGAGGCAGGAGGATTGGAGGATTACTTAGCCCAGGATTTTGAGGTTGTGATGAGCTATGATCATCCCCTTTTACTCCATCTGGTCTGAGTGACAGAGTGAGATCCCATCTCAAAAAAAAAAAAAAAAAAAAGTCACAAATCACTTTAAGACAATAATTTTGGAACCTTGGATATATGCAAATAATTTTGTTTAGGGCTAGTGACATTTTAAAAGTAAAAATTTAGAAATAGTGTTTATGACTAATAGGATACTGATTAAATAAATGCTAATATTCCCACATGATGAAATAACATATAGTCATTCAAATAATGTGGTAAACAAAATATCTAAAGATATAGGAAATATTAAATGTATGTTGAAAAGTAAAAAAAGATACTCAACTAGCATAAACAGCATTATCCCAAGTGTGTTTAAAAAGTTATAAAGAGGGTGGCACCTATGGCTCAAAGGAGTAGGGTGCCGACTCCATATGCCGGAGGTGGTGGATTCAAACCCAGCCCCCAGCCAAAAACTGCAAAGAAAAAAAAAACTTAAAAAGAATATATGTGTATTTATGTATAGAAAGACTATATATAGTAAATATTTCTGGGTGGTGAAATTATGGGGGATTTCACCTTTCCTTTGTGTGCTTCTGGACTTTCTATATTTTCTACAATGCACATTAATTACTTTCATAATCTAAGAAATAAAAATGATTTACTTTAAAATGCAGCATCTGCACACTAGGGAAGGCTACCAGCGAGGTGTTTGTCCAGAGCCAGAGAGGAGATAGTCATGATGAGACAACCACTACCATTTTCTGTGTGGTCTTTTAGTTGGGAATGCCTTCACCTATAAGTAACAAAGTGTAACTAAGAGTAGACTAGGTTGTGGCAACACTTATTATTTACCTGTCATGTCTGTAGGTTATTATCCATTTCCATTTTTCTGCTCTTCCCGCCTTCCACTGTTGGCTTCTCATCCTTTTTTTTTTTTTTTTTTTGAGTCAGAGTCTCAAGCTGTCACCCTGGGTAGAGTGCCATGACATCATAGTTCACAACCTCCAACTCCAGCTCAATGTATCCTCTTGCCTCATTTTTTTCTATTTTTAGTAGAGACAGGTCTTGTTTTTGCTCAGGCTGGTCTTGAACTCATGAGCTCAAACAATCCTCTGCCTTGGCCTCCCAGAGTATTGGGTTTATGGGTGCGACCCATTGTACCTGGCCTGGCTTCTCATCCTCATGCATGTCCCTACGTGCTCTAAGATGACTGCTCTCTCACATTCACTGTCAAGTCAGGAGAAAGGAGGATGGGCTGCACTGGCATGTCCAGAAAGCAAGTCTTTCTGGGGCAAGGGAGAGGGCCTTTGGAATAGCTGATGTATAGGCCAATCAAAAATGTTGGCCACTGTTTTGGAGGAGATGTTTTCTTTGTTGAAACATATCATACACTGTTTATTATTTTTTCTCATTACAGCTCCCTTAGTCTTATAGTTAGGAAAAATTCTCCTACAATGCTAGCAATGAGTTGTTAGTTTTAGTCAGTGTGAGTTCTTCTTTCACTGTTATAGAGGAGTTGGGAGTGGATACATCAGCATATGCTATGTGGAAGACATTTGCAATGGAGGTACTTGAGTTTTCAAACATTTGTATCTATTATCTCATGTGAGCATGTGGGGTAAATACATATGGTTAAGAGGTAAGTATGAGATTATTCTACAGATTTTACACATAGTGAAACTGAGACATGATAGAGAAAGAGGACAAATGGTCATGAGTCAGGCTATGTTTATAATGCCCAAGGATAACTAATAATGAGCTAGGCTCAGCACAGTAGGTCCTTAGTACTTGTTCCAGACACAATTTAATTGGTTTGATTCTGCTATATAGTCCAGTGGTTAAAAAGTACTCATAATTCATAAATAAAAGACATACTATCTACAATATATCTGGGGAATACAAGAGTTTATTTTATTTCACTGTGGATAGAACCACCTCAGCCCCTACCTTTCTGTGGTGTGAATAGTACCTTGAGTTAAGTAATTTTATCTTATTCCCCTATCTGTAAAATGGGAATCATTTTATATAGTACTTGTCTTGCCAAGAGTTATTTGAATCAATTTGTTAATGTGCGTAAAAGGCTTTTCAAGATAAAAGGTGCTAGGCGTTACTATTAGTTTTTCTAATGGTGTATTTAGTGTCCAATAGTTAGACCTCTTAAACAAAACACTGATAAAAGGTTGAAATTCTCTGTAATAGGTGTCACTTAGCTGATAATGTTGCTAGCTGAATGGCCAAGAGTCTATTTTAGTATTCTCCCAAGCAAAATGAAACCAGAAAATAAAAATTAAATGAGCTTCACTTAGAGGTGAACTAAATTTTGCAAAAGAGTTTATTGACCTGCAGGCTTTGAATATTCAAACAACAAGATTTTGTGTTATGTCAGTATCACCTTTGTTGTATTATTATTCAATTCAGTCTAGCTTTATACTCTTTCTTACTGCTTTCCTATTATTTCCTACAGATAACTTTCATTGAATGAATGATTGTTCAGCATATGTGTTGCTAAATTTTGCAACTAAAATGCTTCCTTATGTGCTGCTTCTTTGCACAATGTAAACCCCTTTATAGGCCTATCCTTACGTTATGCAAAGAATTTCTTTCCCAGTGGTTTCATGTATGTATCTATTTCCTCCCTAACTATAAGAACAGAGGCTAGCTTTCTTTGGAAAATCCTAATGGAAATGTTGTTATTATAACAAACAATATAGTTCTTTATGTTTATATAAACATGAACAAAAAAATACATAAACACATAACATAAAAAATTATTTTTAAACCATTTTTGTAACTATTACAAACTCCATTCAGTTTTCATTGGAGGGTGTGTTAGTATTCCTAATATTTGTACAACTTTTTCCTTGCCAAATGGAAAAAAACTTCTATGATCAATTCATGATTTATAAGCTCTTTAGAGAAACATGAAATTAATATTTTCATATCAATTTCATTTTTGTCTATGCTCAAAACTTCTAGATGGGAGAATCTTAGGAGAATGCAGTCCAGAGAGGTTAAAGGATATGCCCTAAAGTTATATGCTACTTGGTGAACTGTATGGACCAAGAATTTGAGAAAGACATTACACACAGGTAGAAATGATTTGAGGTGGACGTGTTTCTTCAGTGGCAAGGAAGTCTGAAGATGAATAATCTTTAGAAAATACTTTTTCAAGTACACGAAATCTTCCTCTACCAAGAACCACTGCACACCTCCCAGGCCAAGCACAATCTCTTTATAAAAATAACCAAGGCCTACTCCCTGCCTCAAGTGCTTTTGTGACTTGTAGGTGAGATACACACTTACAGAAGTCTTGCAACTCAATGACAACTGTCCTTTGAGAAGTCAGATAAAAACACAGACACTATGTCTGTTCAGCTGTGGGAGTGAGAGAAGAAGCAGAGATGGGAAGGTGGAAGAAAACCTTTACAACAGAGTAAATCATATCAGTGACTAGAAATAGCACAAAGATACCAATGACCTATGTAAAACTAATTAGCACTCATTTCACTGTATTGCAATTATTTGTGTGTTTATTGTTACCACTGGTCTCTGATCTCCTTGTTGCCATAAACCATTTTGTGGCAGAGACTGCTCTGCAGAGAATGAATTTTAGTGTCCCCTTTTGAATTTCAGGGGGACACTGAAATTCATTCTTCCCTTCTTCCTTAGCACTAGAAGCCTGACCTTTTGGCTGGGTGAATGACACGAGGATAAGTTTGTATCTCCCAGCTTTCCTTGAAGCTAGGTATGGGATTAAGTTCTGGCAAATCAAATGAGAACAGAATTATTAAGTGAGAGTTCTGGGGAAGCGTCCCTAAGGGGAAGAGGTGTACACCTATTCTGCCTTTCTTTCAGTCTTTCATCCTGCTGTGTGAGATACAGATGTAGCAGCTGTTGTTTCAACAACTATCTTGGATCATGACATGAACTTGAGAGTAAAAACCAAAACAGGAGAGAAAAACTCAGGTTCCCTGGTGAATCTTTGGAACTCCCATCCCCAGGCTGCCTAACTTTGGTTTTATTTCACACAAAAGAACTAACCTGAGTGTATTTATGCCACATAGTTTCCTCCCGCCTCTCCCCTCCCCTCCCTTCCCTTCCCTTCTCTCCCTGTGCTTTGGGTAGAATGCTGTGGCATCATAGCTTACAGCAACTTCAAACTAGGAATCAAGCAATCCCCTTGCCGAAGCCTTCTCAGCAGCTGGGACTACAGGTGCCTAATAAGACACCTGACCAGTTTTTCTATTTTTAGTGGAGACAGGGATCTCATTTTTTGCTCCAGCTGGTCTGGAACTCCTGAGCTCAAGCAATCCCCCTTCTCGGATTCCCACAGTGCTAGGATCACAGGCCTAAGCCACTTTGTCCCACCCTCTGTAGTTCTGTTTCTCAAGGAAGAGCATAAAGACTAAGTCAGGGAAACAAATGCGAGCGCAGACAGTCGGTCCTCAAGATGCAAAATCATATAAATTATACAGAGAAATGTGAAGTCAACGGTCACTCTGCTAAGGAAGAAAATCTGGCAACATAATTTTAAAGTGATAACTTTGAAAGATGGATAATAAAATGAAAAATTGGGAGTAAATAATTGGCTCTCAGTGTAAATTGCTAATAGATTAAAAGACAAACTCAAATTCAGAATGACACTTGAGAACTGATCCTTATCAAAGCAGGCAAAAGTTGGGTCACACAACTAACGGGTAGAATTCGAGGCAATACAATAAACAACCAAAATTATGACAAAAATGAGACAGATCAGAGAATCATGTGCTAAATAGATGCTGATAGTTACAATTTATTTAACAATCACTGATGACAATTCTACTGTTCTAAAAACTTTACAAAGATTAACCCAGTGAGTTCACATTACAACCTTAAGAGTCATTATTATTATGCCCATTTTTCAGATGGGAAATTGAAGGCCAGATAATTCGTATTACTTGCCCAAGATCACACAGTAAGTGAGGCAGTAGGATTTTACCTAATGACCAACACTCTAAAGATGAAAAGTGTTAGTTAGGTATTATTATTAGTTTTTTTTTCTTTCTTTCCCTGCCTTTTTTTTTTTGAGGCAGAGTTTTACTCTGTTGTCCTGGATAGAGGTGCTGTGGTTCAAGTGATCCTCTTGCCTCAGCCTCCTGAGTAGCTGGGAATAAAGGCACCTGCTACAACACCTGGCTAGTTTCTTCTTCTTCTTTTTCTTCTTTTTTAGTAGAGACTGGGTCTTGCTTAGCTCTTCTAAGGTATACTTAAATACACAGCATACTGATGGGAAGACCAGCTTCTTGGCTCCTTTTAAATGTACTTCACACTTTGAAATTATGAAAAAGGAAGGGAATCTGGAAGGGGCCTACAACAAAAGTTTAAAAAAGAGTCATAGGTCAAAAAATTGGATCCCTGAGAAAAAGACAAAGTTGCTGAATGCATTTAATTTAAAGATACCAAAGAATTTCAACCTCTAGTGACAGTATACTGTGATTAAAGAAAGAACCATTTGATGGTGATAGCTATAGAGGAAGGTATTGGAATCTTCTGACCTTGATAGTGAGGGACAGATGATGCAAAATATATTTGCAGCCATATGGATGGAACTGGAAGTCACTACATTAAGTGAAATAAACCGAGCACAGAAAGACTAATAGCTCATGGTCTCACTCATAGGTTGGAGCTATAAGTTACTAGATGATGGTTACCAGAGGCTGGGAAGGGTAGGGAGAAAGTGGGGGATATATAGGGGTTGATGAATGGGTACAAATACATACACATTTAGATAGACGAGATAACACCTAGCATTCAATAGATCAGTAGGGTGAATATTGTTAACAATAATCTATTGTACATTTCAAAACAGCCAGAAGGGAGTAATTCTCATGTTCCTAACATAAAAAAAGATAAATGTTTAAGGTGATGGATGTACCAATTATCCCAATTTGATCTTTACACTTTATAGAAATGTATCAAAATATCACATGTACCCCCCAAAATGCATATTATGTACCAGTCAAAAAATTCTGAAGAGTTTATAAAGCATTTGCATCACTTCTTCCACACGCAAGCTTCTTAATTAATCCTCATAATTCCCATAAGTATGTGTAAGTTCTGAATACCTTCTCTTCCTTTGCTTCAATGTTATTCCCTGTTGAAGCTCCCTAGTCCTCACTCTGGCCCTTCCCAAGTAGAGTTGACTGGAGGGAGCTTCAAAATTTGTAACCATTATAGGTACTTCTATTCAAGCGATTTTCCCACTGTTTTTGTAAGTATTTGTTCACAAGCACACAGCCTCGGACAGGCTAGGAGTTTCCTAGTATAGGAAGCACTGGGCACAGTGATAGGCTTATGCTTACCACTGGAAAAAAACTTGCTGAAAGAAAAAATAGATGACCAGTTGATTAACCATATATGATATTCTTAGGAGGACTAGCGTAATCCAGAGAGGGCAATATGGTTTTACAACTGTTTCTTGAGATTTGACAATGATGATGTGAATACACAGATTCCACTGTCCAGAGATAATATTAGAAACGGAAAGCCAAAGCAAAGTGCCAAGAAAACAGCCAGGTGGGGTGTTGCCAGTTTTTTCTTTAGAGAAGTCACCTTCTGACCTTGCTATCTGTGGCCAGGAGACGTTATTGTTGCCTTTCTGACCTTTGTCCTTAAAAAGGGACAGAAAACATGCCTCATTCAGCACTCAAGATAATAGGAAGACAAAAAGAAGTGGGAAATTTGACCTTGCTCTTCACAGTTTCCTTGAGAATTTTTAGTAGTTTTATAGTGAAGCCTTAGTGCTTTTCCTGTGACCTCTGTCTACCCAGGATCAGGTCAGCTTTGCACATAGCTTATGGATTAAACCCTTGGGACCATCCTAGAGCCCAAGGTTTAACTGGTTTCAAAAACATGCACCCAAACCTGCATATTCTTTTTTCTTTTTTACAAGGGATGGGAGCTCCTTTTTAAACCTCAGTTTCCATAGACAGTAGCTAGAATTTATGCTGAAGTGGAGTAACAGGCTTTACAGCTGAGCAGTGTCCTAATGCAGGTGAAAAACATGTATTGATTACTTAAAGAAAGTTAAAATAAAAGCAATTTTTCTCCCCATTTCGGCACATTGCAGCTTTTGGCCTATCCACTCATAGCTAAAAAAGCATTCTTTCCTGATAATCAAGCTTCAGCTGTCTGAATTTCAGGCCGAGCCTCTCCTCCTGAGCTCTGCTGAAGAGGCTGCTTTAATTAACCATTATACCACAGATGTTATTGATTTTTTTTTTTTCAAATCTGGTTGAAACATCATTGTGCTGGATCATGGCCAAAACTAAGGCCTGAATTTGTGTGTGCGCGCTGCTTTCACTCCTTCTGCATACCTTATTAGTCTCCATGTCTGTTAAGTGCAATCCTCAGTATTAACTCAGAAAATATAGAATTGATTTTTAGCCTAGCAGCCGTGATCTAAGGGTTCCTAATTTGAAATGTGAAAACCTCAGTTGCTGAGGAAGTCTTTCTGCTGTTACTCCACACTTCCTTGAAGTAAGCTTTTTATTCTTTAATTTAAAAAAGAAATCTCCCTCTGCCTTTTACTTCTTATTCTTACATACACACACACACACACATACACACACACGCGTGCACACAAATGGAGGTTTCACAGCAACGTGAGCCATTCTTTGCATTTTGAACATATTTGTCATGAAAGGCCCCCAAAGCCTTATCCTTGCCTGTCCTAAAGGATTGACCTGCAAGGTAGATTGTATAAGATTTTGAAACTGAAGTGTCTTAACACTTTCTGTATCTTGAAGGAAAATTTGGAAGAACTTGAGTAGCATTCACTTTGGGCAAATTGCAGGATATCAGGAACAACAGGGCATCTGCATTCCTTTTACAATCCACCTTCCAGGGATGACAAACTCAAGGACCAAATGATCACAGTAGGTTCCCAAATTCTGATAAGGTTTCTGTGAGTTTAGTGATACGTTCTTTAAATGTAATTTGAAGCTTTTAAAATACTGTAATGGCAGCTCTTGACCTTTAAAAATCACACGGAGCAAGAGGTGGTGAAAAATGTTTATTTACTCTGCATTAGTGGCTAACCTCCTTTCCTTCCTAGAACCACTAGTTCTTTTATACTCGGGAACTCACGCATGTCACCCCCATTCTTCCAACACGAACCAGACAGGCCCACTTGAGCTGGAGAAACAATGGCCTGGAGTCGGTCCTATGCCTCAGTGCGAAACAACAATGCAGGCCTCTTGACGAATTCTGGCGTCGCGAGTGGAATCTTGCAACTCAACATGTCTGCTGAACAGAAGTTGGAAAAAGAAAAGATCATCTTGTAAACAATTAATTAATGTTTGTCATGAATTATCATTTTTACTTCCTTCTCGAGAGGCTCGAAGGGAATAAAAAGGCATTTTTGCAGGTGGTGGCATTCAAACTAAGGGCAATCAAAGGTTTGAGAGCTGAGGCACAGCACTCTGAGTCTCTAAGGGTGAATGGTGGTAGGATTAGAGCACAGCAGGGGGTTGAGGGCTTCAGGTGTGAAGCTTAATGTTTGTGATCAGCAAAAAAAGTCTTGAATTTATCTAAACTGCTCTTCTGCTAACAGTACTTCTAGCACATAAATGTTCTGAAACTGACAAGTGTTCTCATTGCTCTTCTAATGCAAACATGATCTGCATTTGAAAGATGCATCCCCTTTGCCTAATTTAGAATGTGCATCACAAAGAGCGTTAGATGATGACCCCACAAAGAGATAACACACACACACCCCAGACGTGCGTGCTGCATGCATATACACACATGCAAACAGTCTCTTTCTTGCCTGGATCTTCTGTGAACCTCCCAGCAAGGATCCTGCAAAATTTTTGTTAGATTCCTAAACCAGCATTTGAGAATTAGGAGCCTCAAGAGTCATCTGACCAGTGAGCTGTTCTGATACTCTTGAGTAATTCCATTTCATTTTGTTTGGATAGAATTTACCACTTCTCATTTTCATCTGCAGTCTTTCTCCCACCTCCCCCCAACCCCCAACTATTATCAATAGCAAAATATTGAAAGGTATCTTAATAGGTAAAAACTTAAAACACACACACAATAGCAATGATATTAACATTTCCTGAAGAATGATGACATGTTTGCAACTCTTAGACCCAACAACCTAGGCAGACATTCTTTTTTATTTTTTAATCTGTATATATTCATAGTTACAAGTGCAATTTTGCTACATTGCTATACTGCACTGTGGTGACATCAAGGCCCTTGGTGCATCCCTTACCCGAGCAGTGCACGCTGAAGGCAGGCATTCTTAACACAAGGTTGCTCAAGCCCACTCAAATGCATCGCTTAGTGAAACCTCTCCATAATCAACTGCTGAACTCTAACTAAATACTCATCTTTGCTCTATATCATTGATAGATGTCAACTACTGGGAAGGCTTTAAAGGGAAACTAAGTTAAAGGTTGGCAAGACATCACTTAGTGGAAGGATCAAGATGAAGCTGAAACTCGTGAGTTAACTTGTAATCTGACCTTCCAAAATTCTCCCCACCTGCTGGTGCCCACCCATTTTTCTTTTCCTCATTCATATTTCCTATTCATTTTATCATGCGCTGACTTACCATCATCCAATAAACCATCATGCAGGTTCTTAGGGCATAAAGCCTGAAGTTCCACGGCATCTAAGATGATGAAGTTAAATGTAGGCACAAGTTTGCCTCCTCTTTCCTAGACTCCCTTGAAGCTAATAAAGATGAGCACTGCTCTGAGATTTATGTTCACCATCCTAGACCCTGTCATGGGGATTTCCCTTAAATCCAAGCATGCAGTTCAAACCTGTGGGCTTAAACTTAGGAAAGACCCCTGAAAACTGGAGAAGAGTTTGGGTAGAAAGGGCCAAACTAGAATATCATCAGTTTAGGGATACCGATATGAGATTTAGAAACTTTAGAAGAGAAAGGGATCTGGGAGGAGAAAAAAACCACACAACCTATAGGACAAGAACAGAAAGAAGTTGTAGAAAGTAAGTAGCCACTTCTATGAAATTTCTGGAAACTCTGGCTTGGTTAATATCTAAGAGTGGGCAAAATGACTTACCAGGAAAAGTGAATTAATTTCTCAAAGTTAACAAAGTTCTTCAAACTCAGAGGTCTACTTAAGTATTTAGTTTGGTTTCCCATTTTTGTAAAGATGTTAAAAATATCATTAAAAGCCTAATGCCACAGAATGCTATAGAATTACATATAAAAACAGAAGAAAAGTAACAATGGGTGTGATTAACCTGGAAAAGAATGGAATTCATTACACCTAATACCCAAAAGAGCACTTCAGACCTGTGCCAAGTACATTGGGACCGTTTCTAAGTTCTAAGATCCTGGGTCAGGGTCTGTGGCTTTGCTAGTGGTCTATCCCATCCCCACACTGTCTTTCTGAGCCTACCTAATCTTCCTCCACCCCTTTGCCAAACAGTATCCTGCCCCTGTTCTCCAGGACAGATGGTGTGTTTGGTGGGAGCCAGGCCACCTTTACCCCTGCCTGCCTGATGCCAGGCTCCACACCCAGGTGCTGTTTCTTGTTCCTACTCCAGAGGACTAAGAGAGCACTGGCTCCTGGCTGGAGGGGAGAAGGCTGAAAGGGTTGAAAAACTGAAGAGTGAAAAATTGAGTCTGTGGATTTTATTGGTATGGGATCAACTGGTCTAACTAGAAAATGTCATACTGTGGGATGAAGTTTTACAAAATTAAGAACATTTAGCTTTAAAATGCATTAATTATGCCATCCCCAAAAATATAGGTGAGAAAAGAGATGAGTCCAGTGCCTTTCCCCTACCAGGAAAAACATAGGTTGAAAAATAGTCAGCAAAGGTTCACATTCTTTTAAATGTAGACAATTAGATTCCCCCAACAAGTGTTTAGCTGCAAGTTGCCTTAACCCAAAGCAACAACCAGTAGTTTCAAGGAGTATCATTAGGAATATGTCTTCCTCCTATGGCAAAAACAACAAACACCCCCCCCCCAACAAAAACAGGGTTTGGGGGGAAGAGTTGTCCCATAAATAATGGGAGAACTACCCAAGAAAGAGCTGATGAGGAAAGAATTAAAAACTGTCCCCACTTGAACGACTCTACTGTCTTTTCTAAGGGGATCGCCCTTTCTGGGACTTTTGTCTGCGTGAGCTGTCCCACCCACCCTGTTACTATTTTAAGGAGACCCGGGAAAGGATCCTTATCCTCTCCCCCTCACCCCCCCATTATGCCACCACTGTGTGCTAGTGCTTGAAATTAATCAAGGGCCCCTTCTGGAAAAGGGATTCCTCTCTGAGAGACGGAACCGGACACTTCCCTGCCTACCCGCGTCCCCTCACCCTGCCTCGCCAGCTCCGCAGACAAAGCCCAGACTTCGGCGGGAGCCGGGAGGAGCCCCAGACCTGCCTCTGCCAGGCAGCTGCTGTTTGAACCCAGTTCTGACCGTAAAATCAAAAGTGGGTCCGAGGGATGCGGTAAACACTGTGCAATGAGCCTTTTGAAGGCAGCTGATGCCTCATTTGGGGTGACATGTTGTGGCTGATGAGTGTGGATGATGTGGGGTTTTCGCTAAGTGCCTCATCAGTATCCTCATCATGCTCGCGTTGCTCCGCCGCGGCGTGTGCCCTGACTTGATTGTAATTGCCCGAATCTGCTCCCGCTGCTCAGGCGCGCACCGTAATATGCAATAAAACAGCAAGAAGTGAATGTTAACCATCTGAGTTCTGACACGGCGGCTCTGCGGTTCAAGATCTCCATTAAGGACTGGGGGAAAAAAAAAAGCCTGTAAGAAAAGAAGGAATCGGAAAATTCCCAGGGTCTGCCTCTGTGATCCAAGGGAAAGTCCAGAAATTAAGGAGCTGTTTATTCTTCTTAGGTCCTCACAGGTAGAGATTTCACAGGTATTTTGCTTGGATTTATTTATAATTAAAATTTTACATCCCAGGTGTCCCTGCTCTTGTTCATTAGCCCTAATCGCACGCACCAGCTGCACCCAGGTGTGGGTGGCGGTCAACAGTCTTCAGACGAGGCAAAGCCCTGGTCGCTGTCCTGGGTATGCTGTGGGTTGTTTCAGGTACTGAATTTATAAAATCCAGATTTTCAGCTAACTCAAAGAGGCTGAAGCCCTGCTTTATCAAGTTACTGTCAGCTGGCTTGGTTTTCAACTTCACTAACACGCGGAGTAACATAAAAGTTGCCTGTCACTTCTGTTCTTTCCACCATTTCCACACCAGTGGAGGCCTCCCTTAATATTTGGCAATGAAACCTGATAGTGTGGGGCACCTGAGCCCACTCCTGGGTGGGGGGAGCTGGGTCTCCAGGACTGTGCGTTTAGTCTTCAATTCTAAGAAAAGAAAGCCTGCTGGGAAAAGAGACATTAGCCAGGTGTGCAAAGAGAAATTGCCTTTCTTTTCTCAGGTGAAATATTTTAAATGAGGGAGAAGAGAAGAGACTGTAGTTTATTTGTAAAGAAATAAAGTTGGCAGGGTGTAGGTGGCTGGCACCTGTAATCCTAGCACTCTGGGAGGCCCAAGAGGGTGGATAGGGTGAGCTCAGGAGTTCTAGACCAGCCTGAGCAAGAGCAAGACCCTCTCCTATCTGTACTAAAAATAGAAAAACTAGCAAGGAGGAGGTTAGTTGTGCCAGATGCCTGTAGTCCCAGCTACTCAGGAGGCTGAGGCAAGAGGATTGCTTGAGCCAGTTGCTGTGAACTAAAATCATGCACAGCACTCTACACGGGGTGACCAAATGTGACTGTCTCAAAAATAAATAACTTTCTTAGTTAAATTAGACTTTGCACAACTGATGGTAAATATACACATGTAGAGATCTAATTTTCAAATCATAAACCTACTTTTCTTAGTCTTACTTCCTCCCCTTTTTTATTCTGGAATGTACCATAATTGCTTATCCTTTTGTAGCTAAAAGCTTCTACCCAACCTTTTGTCTACTTAGGAGCATTTCTTAAAGCATCTCAGAGAAAACACCATATTCTTCGTGGTTTCTCATTAATCAAATCCTTTGGGAAGCCAGTGGCAATGGTAACTTCATAATGAGATTTTAATTACATATGGAAACCTTTACCATTGTTTTTTATTTTAAAGAAAGTGGGGTTTGCTCAAAAGCATTTATTTTTCCCTGTTCCCATTTCTGATAGCAAGTTCTTTTCAGAACTTTACAAATGCTGTTTGTTTGGACTCTGGGTTTTCTCTTTGCTAAAAAAAAAAAAAAAAAAAAAAAAAAAGCCTCACGTCTGAAACTAATGAATTCAGCCTGCATTCCCACTTGGAAGCCCCTCTACAGATGGAGTTTCATTAACTGTTTGAATGTTTGAATATCTGTATCAGTAACTGCTCAAGAGAAACAATTCCTGCCCACATGGATAATTAATGGAACACTTCACAGGAAAAGGCCATCTCTTACAGCAACTACCTGGCCCTTCTTAGTGAACCTGTCAGGTTTAACTTCCTCCAGACTGTGCCGTGCTTCCTAAAAGAATCCAGAAACTCCTTTTCACATGGCCTGAGTGACTGTAACCGCCTCCCTAGCGCTGCTGCAGCATAGCCTTCCGCCTGGGTTCCTGATAGGTTCCTCTGGGGCCTTAGGTCACCACAAGAGAATTATCCGGGAGCTGCTACCCTCAATAGTGCCATCAGAGGCAGCCTTCCTCTCCACCCCAAGGACATCCTTCTTTTTGGTAACAATGGCTTTATCCATCTTTTATTACAAGGCAAGTTTTAACCCTGAGTTTTGGGATCAAATTCCCATACAGGGGTCATCCCATTCCAATTTTTAGAATTCCCCCCTGCAGATTCAGGTAGAGCAAGTGTATTATTTATTACTTGTCTTAACCAGGCGTGCAGTGTTAGCAGCTCTGTGCTTTTACACAACTGTTGCTTTTAAACCAACAAGTGGCTACATTTCAGAGGTGAATGATTCCAGGATAGAGTTCCAGCTTTTCTACTTGGCAATTAACTTGGTGTTCTATTGCAGTTTATAAAAGACATTCCCTTAACAGGTGACATACAAATGAAGGAGTTTTAGTCTTTTTTTTTTTTTTGAGACGGAGCCTCAAGCTATCCCCCCTGGGTAGAGTGCCATGGCATCACAGCTCATAGCAACCTCCAACTCCTGGGCTCAAGCGAGTCTCCTGCCTCCGCGTCCCAAGTAGCTGGGACCACAGGTGCCCGCCACAACGCCCGGCCATTTTTTGGTTGCAGCCATCATTGTTGTTTGGTGGGCCTGGGCTGGGGATTCGAACTGGCCACCTTAGGTGTACGTGGCTGGCGCCTTAGCCGATTGAGCCACAGGCACAGAGCCGAGTTTTAGTCTCTTAAAAACAGACACATTCCATGAATACAATTTTAAAATGCTAAAAGATGAAAATCATGTGAGAGAAGCAAAAATGGATAAACAATTTCAGTGGAAGTATAAGTACCCCAGATCAATATGCTATCCAGATATACTCTGGGAGGAAATACATTAAACCAGAAAATATTAGCAAATGCTACTAGGGCAGTAGTACACTTCTCAGAAACTGATGTGTGTTATTTTTTGAATCAAAAATTGATTATAAGGAATGTACAAATGAGCAAATAATTTTAAAAATGTATTTGTGCACAGGTTTAAAAGATTCTGTTATTGTATTAATTTGTTTTATATGCTAGCTCATAGAAGTTGTAATTTGAAAAGGAAACTATAGGGACCTTTTATATAGAATATGTCTGTGCTTTAAACTTCATAATTGCTTAAGTATTTGCATGTACATACACACAGTTTCTATTCAGATAAATCTAAAGTAAAGCTTTGCAAGAGTTTGCTCCTCAAAATAGTTTTCTACTATAACAATTAAGAAAAAATAGTAAAAGGAGGAAAATGATAAAGAATTCTATTAAATGGCATGTTTAATCAGTAAGAATGCATATGTCAACCCTTATTTTCATTTTTATTTTTTGCATAAGTCAGCTTTGAGATAGTGTGGCTTAGCAAGCCTGATCAGATTCAGGCTCATGAGTTCTGGCTGTGAATTCTGCCCAAGTTGAAGGATGTACAGAAAGTGTGGCATCAACAGTTCTTTTTGAAAAACATTTCAGGAAAAAATATACCCCCAAAACCTTTGGGGTACCATTTCACCACGAATAGCTGGGGTTGCTATGGGAGCCAGAGTGGCTCAGTGCAAGGACTGCTGCCTCAGGTTGCTTGTGAAGGATGGGTACAAGTGGGATGCACAGCAGCATCAGTGGATTAAGGTCTTTACTCCATGGGGCCTTGACAGATGCTGTGTATTGTTGGTGGTCAGTGGAAGAGAATGGGTCTATATGCTTCTGATTTCCCTGGGAAGTGAGAAATAACTGATAGCCTAGAATTAATAGAAAGACTCAAGTTCCTTGGCCGGATAACATGAGCAGGCTTGGAGGATCACTTGGTGACCCCATTAAGTTGCCCATTCTTATGTGCTGTCTTTTAAGGAGATCCTTCCCAGTTACAGTTTAGCTCAGATCAGAATTAACCCCAAGCTGCAAATATGGACCAAAATTTGGTAAGCTCATGTAGCTTTGGGCCAAAACCAGCAAAAGAATCTTGGAAGGACTTCTTCCAGAGCCAAGTCTCAAATTTGAGTTTATTAAAGCAAGGCTTTAGGGTAGCCTTGGTATCCCCAAATAAATCATCCCTTCTCATGAAGCTCCCAACCTCCCTGGCCACCTGGACAGACTTTGGGGTCAGAAATAAAATATGTCCTCAGTTTAGAAACACCACCCCCAGGGTTACAAAGAACAATTCAGCTTATCTTAACTTATTATATTCTATTCCATGAGAGCTTTAATGATTAATGGTAAACTCATAGTATAGTGTCTGTTAGTATATTAGCGTCATAAGGAGAGTGTCTTATAGACAATGAAAAAGTTGGCTGTTTCAGGTGTAGCAGAAAAAAATCAGCAAATACCCAAGTGTTGATGAATAAGACTTTATTCCCATCTTTCCTAAACTTGGGACGAAAGAGACTAAGCAAAGATCTGATTTTTATTCCTTTCTTTTAGCCAATAAGAACTTACAAAGAAAAAGAAATCCATGGAATAAACTGGTAGTGTGCCTCAAAACAGACAAAGGGAATGCAAAATTAAATTCTTGATGTGAAAAGGAAGGCACAATGAAGCCTTCTGGATGAGATACCTTGGGAGAAAATTTCAATTTCACTGTTTCCTTTCTTGCTTGCTTGCTTTATATTTTTTCACAGATAATGCTCTGTGGAAAGCCTGAAAGCCTTTTTATTATTTCTTATTTTCTTTTTCTTTTTACTATGAGGTATACATTCATTTTTTTTTTAATTTTCCATCCAATGTTGAAGCGGTTCCCATTTTTCTAGTTTTGTTTCTGACACCTAGCTGTGACCAACAATACCTTCCATTCAATCCTTTCTTTCATCTGCTGGGTTTCTCTCATTTCCTCCATCTCTCTTCTTCCTTCAACTCCTCCCTTACCTCTTATTAACTCTTAGAGTTCCAGGTATAATGTGATTCTCATAAAGATGCATTTCTTCTTTTCACTAAGTCTAACTTATTTTTTCATAAATTCAAGTCTCTATCCATGATTCTAAGTAAATTCATAAACTCTCACCTCTTTAGCAAACAAGGAACTCATATTCATTTATTGCATAATATATAATTTTGCCTTTCTTTTGAGGGTGTTTGTAAGATGTTACTTTCCTCAGGAGAATAAAGTAAATTTTATTCTGAGCATAGAACAGCACCAACAGACACTTCTGAGTGTCTTGAACACAAGAATAGCACATGATTTAAATATGGCATAAGGTCACTGGTCATTTTTTCATATAGTTTTTCTTATGGAAGATTGCATTATCTGTTGAGTGACATTTATGCCAGAAAAACATCTTTAGGGAGCTAAACATAGAAGAGATGAACAAAAATTTAAAGTTGCCAGATAATTCTTTTCTTGAGTTTCTGGGCATGTGGCACTGAAATTTGAGGATATTCATAATTTTTCAATAGGAAAACACCCAATTTATAAGTGAGACTTATTTTAATTCCCTCTCTATTCCTAAATAGTAGCACCTCTGTAAGTTGACCACCCAAGGGACTGTAACAAGTTGGTCAACATACAGAGGTGGTCAACATAAGGAACTAGGCCTATTGTACTGATACGTACATGTGGTGCATGTCTGTCTGTGGAAATTAGGCCAACTTAAGCAGGTGGTCAATGGAGACAGGTGGTCAACTATGGAGGTTCTACTGTGTTTGCTATTTTTGCTGTATTCTGCATATTTATATTTTGATGTTATGTTTCTCTATATTAGGCTATGAAAAAGAAAAAAATAATGTTCTTGAAAACCAGGGATTATGTTTGCTTATAGATATGAAAGACATAGGCCTTTCTTTAAATAATATAAAGTCAGAGAAATAAAATTCAATTGTTGTTTATTTATCAGAAAAAAAATCTGTCTTTATCTCTACCCAGAAGGAGTTTTTTTTAACTCATACTTTGACTAACTATTCAGAATTTATACTGTACAAGAGTCTCTGTAAGTTAAGGAACTTATGGAAAAATTGATGAGTGTGCAAAATATTTTACATAAATCAACAATGGAAGTTTTTACAACCATAATCAACTTGGAAACTTCTTTTTTTGGTGGTGATTTCCACTTTGCAAATAAGGATTAAGGAAAGCACTTTTAATTTTTTTCTCTTCCATGATACAGTTCACTTTGAAGCATAGAAATAAATCTTTACTATTTGAAAATGTATTGAAGTAAAGGTGACAATGAATGTAAACTTTGAAAACCTTAGGAAAAAAACTTTTGTATGTTTGCGACAATATATTCTTTTATTCCATCCAGTTACTTTAGGACATTATGTAGAACAGATTTAAAATAAATGAAATTATTTTGAAAAAAAGACTATAATTAGGAATAAATTAAAATGTGAAATATTGAAGACATCTTAGAAACTAATGTAATATTTTAAAAAATATTTTGAAAGTTGTTAGCTTCTCCAAATTCAGAAAATGCATCAACTCTCCAGGCTCATGTAGTACTAAAAATCACAGAATACAGAACTGATCTTCTGTCTGCTGTTATAAATTAGCCACATAACTAAAAATAGAGCCAGGCATCCAGTACATTTGTCCTTGCACCACGGATGATTTTTTGATACAAGTGTCATATTTAACATCAAAATTCACATGCTTAAAAACGTGTTAGGTAGATAGGTAGAGCAAGTGATCTTTTTATTTTAGTAACAGTTCCTCTTTATTTTCCTAGTTGTCACTTGCCGCATAAACTTTCAGTTTCATTGATGGGACTTAAACAATGATGTTTTTATTTAGACTGTTCTAGGAGAGATTTTAGAGCATAAATGATTGGCAAAGCCTGTGAATTTTGGACATGGTTTTTCTTTTATTCATGAACGTGGAGGTATTGTACCAGTAAAATATGCTTTCAGGATTTCTCAGGATATCACATTCTTTTAATAGACAACAGTAATTTTCCCTAGCTACATTATGTCTCTGTGTGTCGGTCTAATAATTATATGCTATCAGTTTTGTGTCATTTCCTCTGGGATTCCGGGTCTGCGGTACATCACTTTTAACTGTTTTACTTTATTCAATATCCTCTCTAATTGCCATATCAAAGGTTTACTTGAACTCATTTTTAGGTATAATGCATTTGACCATAAAATCATGCATTTGCAGTTGAGTATGCATTTACATCAAACTTGGAGCTTTAAATTTCACTTAGGAGAAAAGCCTCATATTTCAATGCAGGTTTTGAATGCAGATTTACTATAAAATAAGTGAATAATAATGCCAGGTTATTTTAGAAAGTGTTCTTTTATGCAATCACTGCATTCAATACAATCACAAAATGGCTGCCCAACAGGTGGTCTTTTCAGAGTGTTAAGCCACAACAATCAGAACAAAAAGGACACCAGAATCTAATGTTCTCAGAATTTAAAAAGCTGTTCACTTTCTTTTGTTAATTTTCAGATTTAGCCATGTTCATTATTGTTGAGCTCCCAATGCAGGACATTCTTTTTTGACATTTTGCCCTAAATAGACACTGACTGAGGCTGACTCTCCAACTAGCTGTTTTGTCACATGTGAACGGAAACTAGTTGTGAACAATGAGTGAGCATTCTTGGTTCTTAAATGGCTGAGGAACAGACCGGTTTTGACGTGCGGCAAATCTGGCAAAGTCTGGGTTAACAAAAGTGTGTTTGACAAAAGATGACGTGTCTTTTCCTATATTTTCCCCAAAAGTAAGTATTTAATTATGTCCTACACATTTTCTTTATTTTTTTGCCTTGAGGATTATATGCCCTAGTGACAAGCTCATTCATTCTGAGGTTATTATGAGGTATTATGGATCATACTACTCAAAAACTTCCTTTGGAAGACAATTCTTTAACCAATAATTGTTATTTAAGGGAAAGGGGTTAAAAAACATATATATGTGTGTGTGTATATGCATATGTATATATATATACAGACTGTGTGTGTATGTGTGCACATGCCAGTATTTGTAGTGCTGGCATTTTATAAGGCAAGGTTGGTTAAGGAGCTTATCAGAACATTGATAAATGTAACAATGTAATTTTCTAAGTAAAACATCAGACTACATTAAATATGAGAGGAAAAACATTTCAAAGGACTTGAATTTATAAATAGATAAATGAATAAAAGAAGGAAATAAATAACTTTTATATAGTACTTAGATATAGGATTTAAATTGTACCTTCGAGTAAGTTGTTAAATATCTTACCTGTCATTATAAAATGTCACCTTTTGCATTGAGGTTTTAAAAATATCAATATGTACAAAGCGTGGCATCATTTATATTTCTGCAAAAGTAAATAATCTTTCACTTAGGGAAAGAGTCTAGTAATAGGTGTTTGTGAAACGGGTATGCACATAGATTTTATAATATGAATAAATTGACATAATGTGTGTGAAATAAATTCCCATTCATTTTCAATAAATAAATGGGAAAGTTAAAATAACTGGTGTTTTAGTGTGGTGGTATCATAGAAAGAGAGAAATAATTTTAAAAATCTTTCATTTAAGAGTCTTATGATGGCTGGGCAAGGTGGCTCATGCCTGTAGCACTCTTGGGGGGGCTGAGGTGAGGCAATGGCTTGAGGTGAAGAGTTTTGAGACCAGCCTGAATAACAGCAAGACCCTTTCTCTACTAAAATAGATAAATTAGGTATTGTGGTGGATGCTTATAGTCCCAGCTACTCCGAAAGCAAGGCAAGAGGATCCCTTGAACCCAAGAGTTTGAGGTAGCTGTGAGCTAGTCTAACATCTCTCTAGCCAGGGCAACAGAGTGAGACTCTTGTTTCCAGAAAAAAAAAATGCAACTTAGAGCTGCTCCAGATTCAGTTGAGTTGCCCTTCTTTTCTGCATCAACAATGCTGTTCAGAGAACACAGATATGCAGAATGGTGAACCTAAGGCATTTGGAATTCTGACTTGTCTTCACAATCATCAAATACAAGGTTGCATTATATGTGGTAGAGCTTTTTAAAAGCTTTTTATATTATTTTATCTTAATCCTTGATAGTCATTTGTTTAAGTGGAACTTTCACTTTCCAAGACATATAATGGAATGCTCATATCCTTTTTTAGACTGGCTTAAATAGCTTTCATTTTTTGAGAATTCTATAGCTTTCTTGTTTAGAGAGTTTTAGCCTAATCCCCTAAAATCTGATTTTTAAGGTAGTCCTAAGTTTCCCTATGTAAATTTGAATTGGCCTTAAAGAAAATCTAAAAGACAGCAGGGAAGTTATGGCCAGGCCAGGCAATAGTGTACATCATGCTTTATTATATCATGCATTCCACCCATGGCCAAAACTCAGATTCATAGACTGCAAAGAAATCTCCCCAGGAAGTGTAATCTTTTTTTCTGCCCAGATAAAGAAAATACTATTGGTAAGACACTACCAGATCCCAGCCACAGTGATCTTTAGCAAGAGATTAGAGGTCATTTGATTTTCCTCTCAATCACTGGGCCATTCCCACTTCCAAGCCTGGCTTACTAATGCACATATCTTAAGTGTCTCTGTGGCATCTCTGGTCTGTATCATGAATTGAGTTGATCATTAGACCTTGACAGAAAAAGTTATAATATCCTTCTAATCCTTCCAAAGCATTTTAACTGATCCTGGATTTTGGGGAAACAGTCTTAATTAACTTCTGTTGATGTAATAAAAATGATATAGTGCTATTTACTTGATAAACAATGACCCCTAAATGTGTTCAGATGTATCCAAGTGTCAAATCTAAACATAGAACAAAATAAAAATTGTATAGTAGACTCCCAGAAAAGAAAACAAAAATGTCTTATGTAGACATTGTGGTTTTTTGGTATTTCAGTGGTTCTAATTACAAACTAAAGGAAGACTGTCAAGGTGTGAGGTTCAACATAGTATATTAAGTAAAAAAAAAAAATCTAGTCATTGGAAAAAATGCTATCAGTGTATCAGTGAACTATTTGAGTGGACTCAAGTGCTCTCTGGATTATCAAATATATACATAGTATCTACTTATTTTTAACAGATGATCGTATTGTTTTATCTACTAGCTTTAAAGTGTAAGGTGAGGTATATCTTCAGGGTGAGTGTTAATATCATGTAGCATCAGAGATGAATAACCTTTTAATATACTCTTGGAGAGTTTGCTTTATATTATATTTACCATTACTGGAAAATGGTACCATAATTAATTTGGGTAGCTAGTCTAGCCACATGGACAGAAGCAATCCACCTATACTTATGAAATTGATTGGTAGAGAGAATCTATTTTGCTGCTGAGACCAAATAGATTTTTCATAATATTGTTATGCTAAGTTGAATATCACACCTTTTATGTTCTCCCCATTTGGCCTTGAATAAACATCAGTACAATAATAATCTAAATGATTGGCAAGTGGTCGTGAGCTGTTGCCCATCTGCTTTGGACAGAATTGTACAAATCAATTACATGGACATAAAAGCCAAACAAATGTGGGTGAACCAACAACAGAAATGAAATGGATGAACTCTTAAGTTTTGTGCATCCTATGTAACCCCTTCAGTAACCAAAGATGGCTAAATTACACTCATTAACCTTAAAAAATTAGATGATTTGCACGTAATAAGTGAGAAACAATACCTTTCTATTCCAGGTTGTGATGAGTATTTTGTCCATGACACAGCATAGTTTAATTGAAGGTCTACATAAAAAGGGACTGTTTTGATATGGTTAGTTGAGAGATGATTCCATTAAATTAGCTTGTCTTTGTTTTCTACTCTATAACCCAAACTAAAAACCATCGTTGCTCAGTTGTGCTCAGGTAAAAGTGAACTTGACTATCATAGGAATGAAGTGTGAATGTGTTTAGTTTTAATAAATCAGTACTGAACAGTTCTCTCTCCTTGAGAGAGAAAGAAACCAAATAAGTATTGTTTAAATTTTCCACTGGCTGTTTGTCAAGAAGGTCTTATGGAATTACTTATTACTTCTCCTGAGAAGGGAATAAGAGGTTTGTGTTACAGAAAGAGAATTTTGCTTTGGCATCGGAAGAATGATTTGATGGCTTGATTGATTAAACTGATGCTGTACATTGGTAGTCATATCTAGGATACCTCATCAGATGTCAGGAGCCTGACAAAAGATTCTTTGAGTCTCTTTGCTGTGCTGCCAATCTATTAAATAATTATATAATCTATCATATGACCACAGAAATATTTTCTTTCCATTTCTGTTTTGTCACTGTGCTTTCCTTATTTCATGCACTTATTGAATATTTACTATTTGTTAGGCCCTTTGCTCAGAGCGTGGCTTTTTTCATATTCTCCCTTTCTCTCACACTTTTTCCTAAGTGAGATGAGATCTAAGTCAAGCATATTCGAAACCTCACATTTTTAGCTTGCTCTGATGGTATGTCTGGGCAATCTTTCTGATTTCCCTTTGTCATCTTTGTGTGGGTGTGTGTTACCAGCACCTGCACACACATCTTGATTTCTTGATCACCCAGGGTTGTTGCTTACCATTGTTATGTTTCGTGCATCGGGATTAATCCAGAGGACTTAAGCTTGGCACTGGGGGAGTTAAAACACTCGAGGACTAGTGTAAGTTCTTAATTAATACAGAAAGAAGAATCACTTATAATTTATTAAAAAATATCCAATGCTGATCCAAATAATATTTTGGAGTAAATGGGTATGTAGTGAACAGTCTTCCATGGTTCCTCATTCACTGATTTTTCCTGCTGGTGTGAGGGCTGTTCAAAATAGCACTTCACTTTTTGGTTTATTTATTAAGATCCTGCACTCGACTATAAGAAATTAGCCTCCTAGAGGTGAATCACTTCCTCTGCTGCAAAGAAGAAAGCTGTTCCTATAGCAAAGTAGAAAATCCTGCATGCACTTCTGAAGAAGCATACAATAAAAAAATAAAATAAAATAGGGGTATTGCATAGCCCGCTCCAAGTGTGAAACCGGGCAGTGGGATGTTCAAGTAAGGTGTACTGAGCATTTGAAATGGTGATCTTGTTACTACCTGTTAGATAAAGGAAATGTCTGAGATGGGACATGATGGGTTTTTTGGTGAACTTTTAAACTCAAAGCTCTTTAGTAACTGTAAAAATGGAATAGCTTGAAGGAAATTGTTTCCCCCCACAGAGGATGTTGTGAAAGCTAATAGCTTTCTAATAGCTAATAGCATAACTGCGTGGGAAGAGATATCCAGAGAGTGCCAGACTAGCCCTGTGTCAGGTATGCCAAAATCGCCCCCGCTGCAAGTCAGTCTCCTGTTCAATTACCAGCAAAATGCTCGGATAGATGGAATGTCTCTCTGCTCACCTCCAGTGCACTGGCTGTGGGCTTACTGAATCAGAATTTTCAAAGACTTTTCCCCTTCCATCTCCAGGTAACTAAGGCCAGTTAGACTTTAGGTATCTTAGCAAAAATGTATTCCTCAATAAAGGCCACTTTGGGGGCAAAGGTGTACCAATTTACAGTTGAACTGCCTGCCTGATGCTGTATGCCTCAAGGATGCCAGGCAGGGTCAAGAGCATTACTAAGTTTTGGTCTTGCCTCTCTCCCACTCCTCTTCCATCTTTCTTTACTACCTTGTTGATAATAAATAGGCACAAAAAATATCCATTCATACTTGGAAGGAAAAAGCTCACACATGTTCCCCGGAAAGGGTATGATTAATGTAACCTTCACTTTACAAAAAACCACTTTACTCAACTAAGCAAGTTGGTTGGGTACAGTGGCTCGTGCCTGTAATCCTAGCACTCTGGGAGGCTGAGGGGGGTGAGTGCTTGAGCTCAGGAGTTTGAGACCAGCCTGAGCAAGAGTTAGACCCCCATCTCTATTAAAAATACCTAGGCATTTGGTAGGAGCTTGTAGTTCCAGCTACTCGGGAGGCTGAGGCAGAAGGATTGCTTCAGCCCAGGAGTCTGAGGTTGCTATGAGCTATGATGCCACAGCACTCTACCCTATGGCAACAGAGTGAGGCTATCTCAAAAAAAAAAAAAAAAAAGATCTTTCCCTCTCAACTAAGCAAGTTTTACAGCTAGTAAAAAACTTGTTAAGTAAGCATTAGTTTGAGGGCTGACTCTTAATCTCTACTCATTATACCTCAACAATTATACAAGAAGCACTGGGCACTGCCTGTGTGGGTAGCCTGTACAGCCCCTCTCCTAAGTAGATTCTCCTGCTTCCTGCCTAGCTGGTTTTCTCACTGATGCAGGTCACCCTGGTCCGGCATTCTCCCCACACACTCCCCATCAGACTTAGCAGTTCTGTGCTCCATTCCCTAGAGATTTTGGTAGCTGATTGCCTAGTTAAGGAGGTAAGTGGGGTAAGGACTCAATGATGAATAGTAATTGAAGCTCTCCACAAGGTAGTAGGGAGGCTCAGTTAGGAAGGAGACATTTTTTGTGCTATTGAGAACTCACTCTGTGGGTGACCATTGGTGCTCCAGCTAACCCTGGATCTGTATCTTAGCGGGTAAAGTGAGAGCGACTGGATCTCCCTCCAGAGGTTCTCTGTTCCAGGAATAGAAGATATAGGAAAATGGACCCCCAAATTGGGATCCAGCCTGAAGGCCAAGTGGGTTCTTGGCTTTGCGCAGGAAAATAATTCAAGAGCTAGCAGACAAGAGTACAGGAAAAGCAAGTCTGTTGAAGTAGCAAAGAAACCTAAGTGGGTTCTTGGCTTTGCACAGGAAAGAATTCAAGAGCCAGTGGGCAGAGTAAAGCAAAAGTAAGTTTATTGAAGTAAAAAGGAAACGGAAGGAAGCCTTGCTTCATAGGCAGAGCAGTGGCTACCTCTCAGAGTCATGAAAGTGGTGGGAAGTTCCTAGGACTGAGGTTTTTTTTTTTTGTAAGTTTTTGGCCAGGGCCAGGTTTGAACCCACCACCTCACCTCCCGTATATGGGGCCAGCATTCTACTAACTGAGCCCCAGGCACCACCCAGGTTCTTCCTCTTTTTAAACCATATGGGGTAACTTCCTACAGTTACCACCAAATGCCATGGTATTTGTAAACTGTCATGCAGCTGGCGGGAGTTACTTTCTTTCAGTATACTAATATATTATACCCAGGTGGAGTGTTGAGGGCAACCCGAGGTCGGGTTTTTGTTTCGTTTGTGGCCATCTGGGTTCCAGCTGGTTTTGGCAGGTTTTTCTGTAATCTCTGGAAGACTTTTTATCAAGCTGGGCCTAAACGAAAGTTTCTCTAGGGGAGGAGAGATCTACTGTTGCCTGTGGTAAGGAATACTCCCCCTCCAGGCAGCCACCTCTACTAAATGCAGCTGGCTTTCAGAGGATTCTGATACTGAACAGACCTCGACAGCCAACCGGGGCATGCGAGGGGTTGTTTGAAATAAGTTAATAAATAGGATTTTGTTTCCCTGTTGTCTTGCTGGTTATTTTTTCTTCCTTATTCTATTTTTCTATTTTTTGCAATTTTGGCCAGGGCTGGGCTTGAACCCACCACTCCCAGTATATGGGGCTGGCGCCCTACTCCTTGAGCCACAAGTGCTACCCTATTCTGTTTTTCTTTAAGGTTATCTCAGCCTTTTCCAACCTGACTGCTCCCTAACTTGATCATATTGTAAATGTGTCTACTATGCGTTTTGAAGGTAAGGGTTTGGAGAGGGTAAAGGCAGGCTAATCAACCCTGTCTCTTACAAAGGGTGGACCCCTCACCTTTCTGAGTCAGAAATTCCTTATTTGCAAATAGGAATAATAATACAATAGCCTCTTTGCTTATTGTAGGATCAAATGAGGTAACACAGGAGAAGTCCTTCGTGCTTTGTCTGGTTTGAGTAAGTACAGCACTCGAAATTGTTAGTTCCTGCTAGCTTTTTCTTCCTTTTTCTCCATTTTTGTCTCTTATCTATTACTAAAAATTCACAGAATTGAATAAAATTGCAAATGTTTGCTATACAGATAATTACTTTAAAAACTACATTTAAGGGGGCAGTGTCTGTGGCTCAAAGGAGTAGGGCACCAGCCCCATATGCTGGAAGTGGTGGGTTCAAACCCAGCCCTGGCCAAAAACTGCAAAAAAAAAAAAAAAGACTACATTTAAATGGGTCATTATGAGGTATTCAAAAACACTTCCACTGGGATTTCTTCAAAGGGGCCAATTTCTGAAATTTTTTGCCCAGAGGTTAAGGTTAAGACTCTGTTTATAATATCTTCTTAACCAAATGTGATGTACCTGAGCATAAAAATCTATTCTCTACACTGTAGTTGGAAGCCAGTGAGTTTTCTAATGAATGAGTCTGACTGGGCCATCACCAGCTCTTCCCACTGGCTCCAAAGCCCGTGATTTGCAAGACTCTTTGGAACTGAACCCTTCTTCCCTCTCAAGGGTCTCTTTCTCTCTCTTTTCTCCCTAATGCTGACACAGTGCTCCACACCTGGCAGCTAAACAATGACAATAGTTGAACGAATAAACAAAGCACAAGGTGGTTACATTTTCTATGGTGTTTATTGAACTACACAATTCAACAGATGGCCTTGCTGCTCCAGAAAAAATGCTTATTTATTAATTTTAAATATATATCTGTATTTGGCTGCTATAATTGGGAATTTTAATCAAAATGTTTAGGTTTGTTTGGAAGTAATATTTTTTACCATTGGAATTTTCTATTTTGTCAGCTATGTGTATAGTGTGTTTTTGTGAAGGCAAACTTCTACAGTAATGGTTAGATTTGAATGGCAATCAATATTAACGTACATGCCTGTGTATTAGGTGGACAACGACAGGAAGAGCACAGAGATACAAGCACCTGTGTTTCCTCAAATACTTTCGTTAAAAACTTCTTTCTTTATTTTTTTATTTCAAATTATACGAGGGCACAAATTTTTAGATTACATTGTTCTCACTTCCAGGGTAAAGTTCCAGTTATAAAGAGCTTCTCACCCAGGGGCCGTGTTACACACCCTCTCAATATGCACAGTAGGTGAGATCCCTCCACCTGTCCTCCCTCTTTCTGTCAATTGTCCTCCCCTCCTCCCCCCATCCCTTTTCCTTCTCTCTCTTTTGCCCTCTCTCCTCCCCTTGACCCTCTAGTGTAGACTAGACTATGTTCATGTTTCATTGTTCATATGAGCATGTAATTGTTTATATATTGGTTTCATATTAGTATTTTTTTTTTTGAGACAGAGTCTCACTTTGTTGCCTTTAGTAGAGTGCTGTGGCATGGTAGCTCACAGCAACCTCCATCTCTTGGGCTCAAGCGATCCTCTTGCCTCAGCCTCTGTAGTAGCTGGGACTACATGGCTAGAGGCAGTCTCCTTTTATTTATTTATATATTGCAGTTTTTTGGCTGGGGCTGGGTTTGAACCCACCACCCTCAGCATGTGGGGCCAGCGCCCTTCTCCCTGAGCCACAGGCACCTTCATATTAGTATTGAGTACACCGGATATTTCTTTTTTCATTCTTGCCATACTTTACCAAGAAGAATGTGTTCCAGCTCCATCTAGGTAAATGTAAAAGATGTAAAGTCTCCATATTTTATTTTCATTAAAAATGTCTAACCCTTTAAACCAGTGGGGAAAAATGTGCTGAACAATAAAATTTTTTTTTTTACCCACAAATTACATCTTGCTTTTATGTTTGGTTACATGGAGATGATTTTCCAAAGGAGGGAGACAGGCAATAAATATGATATTTAAATACATTATATAGTTTGTTGGTAGAAACTGAGAATTACAGAAAAAAAGATCAGGTGAGAGGAGACCAGAGTGGGGGTGAAGAGGAGGCAGGGTGCTCCTGGGTCAAGGTAGAATGTTAGACTTACAAAGAAGCCAAAACCAAACAACAGAACACCTGATAAATGTGAGTTTCAGATGAGTGATGCATACTTTTTCATGTGCTTCTTTGTCCCATGCTACAGTGGGGACATAGGTTTGCTCTAATGTTACTCATTGTTTATCTGAAATTTCCATTTAACTAATGTCCAGGATTTTATCTGGCAGCCCCGTCCCACGGGGAGTGAGATATGAAGGGAGATGGGACAGTAGTAATCCAGGAGAGTGTCCAGGCGGTGAGAAGGCCAGTGTGGCTGGGACTGGGGAGGAGAGAGGGCCTGTTAGAGGAGAAGGAAGGGAGATGTGGGGACAGGCCTATCAGGGGGGGTCCTCAGGCCTTTGGAAGGACTTTATTTTTTTTCTCTCAAATGAACTAAGAATCCACTGTATGGTTTTCAGCAAAGAAGTGACATGAGCTGACTTCCCATTGTGAAGGGTCACTCTGGCTTCTCTGTTGTGAATAGAGAGCAGAATGGTAGAGCAGAGCAGAGACCATGGGAGGCTTTGCAGGGATCCAAAGGGTTTAGCCTGGTGGTAGCTGTGAAGCAATGGGGGAGGGTTAGATTTTAAATTTATCTTGTAGGTAGAATCAACAGCATTTTCTGACAAGTGCAATGTGGGGGATGAAAGATAGGGGCTAAAGGTTTTCTGACCTGAAAGAGGGAAGTTGCCATTGACTGAGCTGGGAAAGACATACTGGGGCAGGTAAAGATCAGGAGTTTAGTTTTGGAAGAGCAGAATTTATGAACATCTGTGTCCTATGCTGCATTTGGGATAGGTTTGCTAAAATGTTACTCATGGCTTATCTGTCTTGGGCCCAAGACATCCAAGGGGAGATTTCAAGCGGATCACTGGCTATATGAATCTGGTCTAAGTAGGAGAAATCAATTTTGTGTTCTCTGAAATCTCCACTTAAATCAGCGTTTCCAAAGGAAAATGGCGGGTCACAGTTGTTTTAAGGAAATTTTTGTCCTCCCTTTTAGTTTTACATTTATTGCTTTGCTTAGTTTCTTATCACCCATCCATCACTTTTGAAAGTTAGGGGTGAAGTTAGATGACTTTACAACATTTCTTTGCTTTTCTGCCCCCCTGAAATCCAGGAAAGTAGGAAGAGTCATTTTCCCTGCAGAATCTTCCCTAGTGAGATTTTCTCAGATTTGTCTTTGAGGGTACTAGGCAATCTTACTGACTTCAACCTGTGGCTCTTTCAGAATCTTTTCAGAACCCCTTAAATAGGATTTAAAGTCTAGGCCAAGACTTGCTGGATTCTGAGTTCATATGGAATATGTACCAATTTCTTACAAGGGAATGTGATAGGAACATTTGAAAAAGGAATATTCAAATTTAAAAATCTAATGTCCCTAAATTTTAGGGACCTAAAAGCTGGGACTAGATTGGATAAGGTAAAATCTAAATGACATCATATTTGACTATTTTCAGAAATAAGATTCTGATTACTTTTAGCTTTTTAAATAGGCTTGTATAATGTCAAATAATTTTAAATTATGAGAAACTTTGTTAAATTGCTTCAAAAGCATTCAATTGGGAATATAATAATTCAGTTTTTAAATCCTGTTTTTTTAAATCCTAACTGATAGACAATGTGGGAAAAATTCTAATTCTTTAAGTACAGAGCCATGAAACCTGGGCAAATCATGTAACTTTTGATATGTCCTAGTTCCCATATCTAAAAAATGAGGAAATGCAGCTGTATGTTCCTTCCCAGAGTAAAAATGAGATGTAATTCAGACTATTGTGTGAGAAAGAACTTTGGAAACATAAAGTACTCCACCAATTCAAGAGATTATTTCCCTATTGTCAGAAGTATCATTTAATCCAAAAAGAATTCTTTCTATTCAAATAATTGATATAAAATTTGACTCACTGGCAAAATATAAAACAGAGTCAGGAGCATACTTATATTTCTTTTCTTTTTTTTGAGACAGAATCTCACTTTGTTGCCCTTAGTAGAATGTCATGGCGTCACAACTCACAGCAACCTCAAACTCTTGGGCTCAAGCAATTCCCTTGCCTCGGCCTCCCAAGTAGCTGGGACTACAGGCACCCGCCACAACACCCGGCTATTTTTAGAGATGAGGTCTGACACTGGCTCAAGCTGGTCTCAAACTGTGAGCTCAGGCAATCCACCCACCTTCGCCTCCTAGAACGCTAGGATTAGAGGCGTGAGCCACCATGCCCGGCCCCTTATATTTCAGAAAGAAGAGTTTTGACCTTGGTGAAATGAACAGGAGTTTAACTATTAAGTGATATCTAATTTCTATTAGTTTCAAATTTATGAGTATTTTGCTGAGATTTAGAACATGTAAGGAAGATTTGTGGTTTATGGGGGAATAGGCACATTTCAACGTGAGTCTTCCCTCCCTATTGCAGATAACTAGTATATTCTGGTGGAAACATTAAAAGCAAATTAATCAATTTGTTTAACATAGTAATTTACATTTCCTATTCATACATGTATCAGTGTCTATATCCTCCTGAGTTTTACATAATGTTTGGACTCTGGTTGGTATGTATAGTATTGTTTTTCTGGTTATAAATAAAGAACATTTAGCATATGGGTACTTTTTTTTTTTGAGACAGAGTCCCACTATGTTGCCCTCTGTAGAGTGCTGTAGCATCATAGCTCACAGCAACCTCAGACTCTTGGACTTAAGCGATTCTCTTGCCTCAGCCTCCCAAGTAGCTGGGACTACAGGTGCCTGTCACAATGCCTGGCCATTTTGTTGTTGTTATTGTTGTTGTAGTTGTCGTTGTTGTTTAGCAGGCCCTGGTTGGGTTTGAACCCAGCACCCTAACCACTGAGCTTCAGGCGCCGAGCCAGGTGCTCATTTAAAATTGAGTTAAATCAGCCTAAACCAATCTTGGAAATTTAATTCCCCGTGCTAGTGATGGGTGTATGAAGGAGCGTGTGATGAAATTCTGGCCAAAGTGATGTGTGAGGATGTCTGATAAAGAAAGAGAGGCCTGAAAAGAAACTTGGCTTCTCCTTTACTACATTGTTTTTATCTGGATGTGACACCTGGAAGTGTGGTTGCCATGTTGCCACCATGGAGGGGCCTAGAGGTGACAGAGAGAAATAGGAGAAGAACCTGGGATCTCAGTGACAATAGTATAGAACTCATGACCTAACCAAGTCCCTTTATGTGAAATAATAAATGTTCTCAGTGTAAGCCAATTAAGTAGTTTTCTGTAAGTTGCATACACAAACTGCATAGTAGATACAGGTTGAATGTCACTAATCTGAACATCCAAAACCTGAAATTTCTGAGCTCCAACATGACACCACAAGTAGAAAATTCCACAGTCACAGTCAAACAGTCAAAACTTTATTTCATGCACAAAATTATTAAAAAGTATTTTATAAAATTACCTTCCAGCTATGTGTATAAGGTGTATATTAAACACAAATGGATTTTGTATTTAGACTTGGGTCCTATCCCCAGGATATCTCATTATGTATATGCATATATTCCAAAATTCTAAAAAATCCTAACACTTCTGGTCCAAAGCGTTTCAGATAAGGGATACTCAACCTGTACACAAAGTCTTAAAATGTTGAGCTTTCCTGGTTGTTTTCATCCATGCATTCTCTTGATCATGTTAGTTATTCTTCAGGGGAATTTCCAGGTCCACCTTGCTTTCTTAAAGAGCAGCTGGAGCTATTATTGTCAGTGCTACAGGGGTGAACACATATGAGGGTAAATTTATGAGGACAGAAATTCCATCAGTTCTCAGCTGCAGCACAGTTCTTGTTATTCAATACAGGTTGAGTGAATAAATGAATTTTCCATAATTCCTTTTATCACAATCATTCATAGGCCTGATAGATAGCTTCAGGCAAGAGAATGTTAACAGAATGTCCTTCTGAGTCTCTTTTTCTGGATTTTTCCTTATAAAGGTAAATAAAGGTCAGAGGCCATGACTTTTTAAGCATCAGTCATATTTTTATTCCTGGATTTTTTAATTGGCGTGAGAGTTCATCTAGCTCTTGTCTTTCTATTGAGACAGAAAAATGAGAACAGCATTCTGAGAGCAAGAAAAAAAAAATAAAGGCAGTGAATAGCTGCTATTTAATAGGCTGCCACATGAAGGCTGGAGTTCTTTAGCAATGCAGTGAGTTTCAGAGCATAATTCCCAGGCTATTAAAGCCTAAATGTTTAAATCAACTGAGATGATAAAGAAACAGAATTGCCACAGTTAAAAGATGAATGTACATTTTATGCTTGGTTATACTTTTCTGTCTACTCTTGACGTATCTGGTTTTATCTGTAACACACAAGTAACCTGTTAATTTACATCCCCTTTAAAAAAAAATTACATTCTAGGAAATCTCTGGGGTAGCTTGTTTTTCAAGATTGGAAGCTATGTGCTTACAAAGCTACTACACACAGGTCAGGATACCATACCAGAAACACAAAGAGTAGAAAAACTTTAGTGTCTCTTATTTGGAAAATAAACAGGTAAACTTTGGCATACGCATATATTTGGAATATTAAATAGCAATTAAAATAGGTATAGTAGAGCTACATAAATCAATATGGTTAAAACTCAAAAACAATGTTCAATGAAAAGCAGTAAGTTTCAAATGGGATTAATATGCTAAAAGCAAAATGCTAAGAAATGTATGAGAATAATGCTTATGAACTTCAGGGTTGTGGTTCCCTCTGAGAGAGAAAAAGAAAGAGAACGAAAAGAGGTAGAGATACTCTGGCTTCTCTTTAGATCACATAAATCTTTTGCCTTTTACTAAAGAAAAGAGGTAGATTTTATTGGTACTTGGCCTACTTCTTTAAAAATAAAAATTTGGCCAAAGATGGCAAATATTAACATCTATTAAATCTGGGTGGTGAGACGCAGTTGTCTATTATTTTCTGTATGTTTGAAACCATACTTTTTAAAAAATAGGCTCCTAACTTCATAATTTTAGAATGGCAAAAATCTGTTATTAAACTTAGTCCTTTCTGATAGTCTAAAATTATATAAATATTCAAGCTTCTAATTTTAAGATAACTTGGGAAAAAATTCTATTTCTTAGTGATTTATACTAGTATAGATAAAGGCCATCCTAGAAAGGCCATTTAAAGAAAAGAAGGTGGTCTTAAATTAGATTTTTAAGACAGTGCTGTGCTTACTAAAAGTTGTAAGAATAAAGGAGAATGTTGAAAGCATTTTGTCCTATAGGAAAGGGTTGTTTTTGAAAGTGTCCTCACTTTTTCTATTTTAAGACTTTTTTTTTAAGATCGATTCTCACCCTGTCACCCTGTAGAGTACTGTAGCATCATAGCTCACAGCAACCTCAAACTTGTGCTCAAGAGATCCTCTTGCCTAAGCCTCCAAGTAGCTGGGACTGCAGGCATCTGCCACAACTCCCATCTAGTTTTTCTGTTTTTAGTAGAGACAGGGTCACACTCTTGTTCAGGCTGGTTTCAAATTCCTTGAACTCAGGCCATCCACCCACCTTGGACTCCCAGAGTGCTAGGATTATGGGCTTGAGCCACCGCGCCTGGCCTTTAAGAATACTTTTTTAAAAGCACTTTTAGGTTCACAGCAAAATGGAGAAGATACTGAGAATTCCCATATCCTCCTTGCCCCCACAACATACATAGACTCTCCCTTTATCAATATACCCCACCAGAAGGGTATACATGTGAAACTGATGAACTGGTACTGACAAGGCATGACCCAAAATCCACAGTTTACATTGGGATTCATTCTCATGGTGCACATTCTACAGGTTTGGACAAATGATATGTATCTGCCACAATAGTGTTTTAGCCCATATTTTCATTCCCCTGAAAATCCTCTGTGCTCTGCCTATTCATCCCTCTCCCCTCTCACATCATCCCTGGAAACCACTGATCATTTTACTGTTTCCAGTTTTGCCTTTTCCAGAATGTTCTTTGGAATTGTATAGCACGTAGGCTTTTCAGATTGAATTCTTGCACATAGTAACATGTATTTATGTTTCCTCCATGTCTCTTTATGGTCTGATAGCTCATTTCTTTTCAGTGCTGTACAGGGAAAGCAGTTTGACAGCCACTTAGATGTTTCCTTTTTTAAAAAAGCTGAAGCATGTGAACATTTCACAGTCCAGCAATTTTCTCACACTTTTATTCCTTCCTCTTGACCAATGTTTCCTACAGGAAGTGTGTGTGAGGAAGTGATCTCACATGTATTTCAATTTCTTGGAAATACTATTTATTCCAGAGGGTCTTGCATTGTTGGCTTGGGCTGGAATGCAGTGACTAACTGCAACCTTGAACTCCTGGGCTCAAAAAAATCCTCCTGTCTCGGCCCCCTGAATAGTGGGTCTATAGTTGTGCACCACCATGCCTGGCTAATTCTTTTTGTAGAGGCAGGGTCTTCAATTCCTGGCCTCAAGCAGTCTTCCTACTTATAGCCTCCCAAATTGCTGGATTAGCAGCATGAGCCTCTGCACCTGTCCTCTAGGAAACATTAGAAAAAAAATACTATGTAAATCTTGGAATGTGATTCCATGTTGCCTAAATATTAACATATGACAGATTTGTAAAATGTTGACACTTTTAAAAATTTGATGTTAGGCATATCATATAGATTGTACAAATATCTTCAGATTTTACAAAATACATTTTAGCTCTCAATATACCAGGAAAAATAGTCATCACCATTTATTATCTAGTTCCAATGAGTCTTAAATTTATTAAAAATGTATTTTAAGTTATTTTATGATTAATTTACAGGAGTATAAAGTGGTAGTTAAAAAAACAACTTTATTAGAAAGTTTTAGTATGTAAACATAGTAAAAACAATTTTCATATTTTCTTGGTTTTGAAGGTATATGTTCTTGAAATGGGCAATGTCCGTTGAATTAACTGTTAATTATTACCCACCATGATTGAACCTGGGACACATCCATCTTGTAAATAGTGATTTCAGATCTCAAATACATTTCTGTTAGGTTCTAATATATCATTATTTCTGGTCCTTCTAGTACTTGCATTGCCGAAATGAAATACTTTTTAAAACTTTGACATAGTCTTGTGGAAGGATGGCAATAATTTTTCATTTCTACAGCATTTAATTGCTTTCAGTCACCTTTGTACACATAGCTGTCTTTAACATTTTTCAACACAGAAACTATATCAAGTAAATTTTGGTGCATTAACATCATAAAGCATCTAAGAATACTGTCACAATAACCATTCAGCAAAATAACAAACGTGGTTCAGGCCTGGGTCACAAAATGTTGATTAAAGCATAATTAAGCTTTTCCTATTGAGTACATGGGTGGGAATACTGTCTTTCCTCGTCCTTAGAAATATCTGGTTTACTCATCCATTCTCAAGTCTGAAAAAGCCCCTTCAGAATATGCATCCTTAGACTCAGAGCCTGAGATTTTTGCTTACATGATCGATTTCACCAGCATCATTAGGTTCTAGAGTACTGCCCTCTCTTTATATTCACCTTGATTCTGTAAATAATTGTGAAAGTTCCTGTTTCTTCAATTTTCCATAATGGGCAAAAAGTGCAAAATTCGGAATTCTCAACTGTATTTACTGAAAGCTATTAAAAAAAAAAGAAAAGAGTCTAAAAATGGCATCTCTCCAGACTTTGGGGTTTTCTTTAAAGATGATGGAATGCTTTGGGAAGTGCTATATAAAAACTGAAGGATGATATAATAGTGGTTATTTATTTTTCTAGTACATTATCCTTTTAGGTGATGCATCATTATTCCACTTCCTTATTATTTTAGTCTTTCTTTTTTAGCGTAGTTGGGAATAATTGGTAATAAAAAATTCCTGGGAAAATGAAATAAAATGTTTCAAAGGATATAGGAAAAATTAAAACATTAAGGTCCCATAATATATCTCAGATTTATGAGTCCAAAGAACGTATATGGGAAAAGAAAAATAGGAGTTATATTCCATTTTTCAAAAAGAAAATTTTCTCTTTGTCATTTGGAGTATTTCTAAGAAAGAATAAGTCATGGAATATTAATTCTTGTAGTTAGAACTGCTCAAAAAAGAAACCCTGAGCTAAAATTCTGTTCAATGGACCTGGAGGCACACAAAATGTTTCAGTTAATGTCACTGGGAAAAAAACCAAAAAACAAAAAACAGTTGTCTTTTTTTTTTTTCTTTTTTGAGACAGTGTCTCAAGCTATTGCCCTGGGTAGAGTGCTGTGGCGTCACAGCTCACAGCAACCTCAAACTCTTGAGCTTAAGTGATTCTCTTGCCATAGCCTCCCAAGTAACTGGGATTACAGGCTCCTGCCCCAACACCTGGTTGTTCTTTTGTTGTTGTAGTTGTCACTGTTGTTTAGCAGGCCCTGGCCAGGTTCAAACCTGCCAACCTTGTGTATGTAGCTGGTGCCCTACTCACTTCACCAAAAAAGAAACATACACACACACACACACACACACACCCCAGTATTTCTTAGGGAACTGAACACTTTATAAAGGCCAACTGTATGTCTGCTGTTCTAGTCAGGATTCTCAGCCCAAGCTCTTGGTTGGATGTTCCCTCCATTCTTTAAAGGGCTGGGCAGATGTGGCTATTTTTGTTTTTGGAGATCCTACCCACTCAAACCACAGGTAATTGTTCCAGGTTGGATGGTTGACCTTAGTTAAGAATATGAATTTATCTTCTTTCAGATTTTGAATCTTAAGAAACAAACAGGGGACACTGGTGCCAAACAGGTCAGAATCTAGCAACATCATGGAGCTGGAAGCTTTGCGTAAGCCTAAGTTACAAGGAAGCAGGAAGGAAGACATCTTCAGAGAAGCCAAGGAGATAAAACAGATGTATAGGAGCCAGACGGTGTGGCTCAGTGAGGGATGAAGGGTGATAAAACCTGGCTAATCCTCTTGCAATTTGGATTCTTCCCATTCTTTAGAATACCTCTTTATTTTAGAACTGATTCTTGTTTCTTGAAAACAACAAATCTCTAAAGCACAAATTAGTATCAGGAATAGAACTTCTGGAGTAACAGATCCTGAATGACCATGGAAAACTAGTTGTGGAAAAAGCAAAGAAAGAAAAATAAAGATTGGGGGTGGGGATTAGATAGAAAAGATCCCCTATTCTTTGAAAAACTGGTGTTTTGGAGTGAGTGATAATACAGCTAAACATGTACCAAAAATCCTTTGGGACCCAAACCATACATTCAGGTTGTTTAGCTAAAAACAGGGAAAAGCAGGGAATTTATGTTTCATAAAAAGAAATCTTTTCTGCTGAGATTACTGAAGACCAGGTCCAGATATTATTCACGAGTTTGAAAAAGCTTAGGAGCCTACAATTGAAGTGAGAGTTATCAAAGGGCAGCCATGCTAGTTTGGGAAGCCCAACCCTGTCCACAGTATACACATGCTAGTGCCCAAACCCTGGTGAAACACTTCCACCATCAGGAATGTGTCCTGTGGAGGGAGAGGTTTATAGGGGCAGACTAGGGAAAATACACTTTCCAGTCCCTTCCAGCACAGCTTTTAGTAACCACTTGTCCTCCTTTACTCTCTCCAAGGACAAGCCCATTAGGAAGAAACAATGGGGATAAAGAGAGCTGATTAACAAAAATCCTTTAGGAATGGTCATTAGGAAGCCTGGTGATTAAGGGAGCAAATTTACCCCACAGAAATTCCTAGCATGGCCTTTCAGACACACTCAGAAAGACAGTGATTGAAAGCCCACTAGAGTTCTGGGGTAGTTAGCACCAGAAGAACCTTAGTCTTGAACAAGTCCCTCTACCAACTCATGTCAACATGGGGTTGAGTCCTGGCCTCTTCTACAGGCACCAGACTCAAGTAGAAAAAGACCCTGGCACCAGACAACAATTACTGAAGTGGAGAGAAGACTCCGGTGTCCCTCACAAGAGCAGGCCTGAAGGACAAGGAGAAAGGAAATCCTTCTAATGGGCAGATCCTGTCAGACATGACTTAGGAACTTACTCAATTACCAAGGCAAGCGTCAAAGAGATTCATAGGTAGCATTCATTGGCCTGGACCAGTGACCAGTACATGATCTTGTTTTCTAAGTTTCTTTCCCACCTCTAAAGGAACCTCCTTTTCTGATAATCTTTATTAATGTCCCTACTGTATTGCTGGTGTGCTGGTAGTAAAATGTTACTAAATCTGGAGGACTGATGAGCATGGACCAGATGGAGACTAGGGAGCAGACACTTGTAGCGGCACCTATAATACTGTCTGCAGAGATGAAATACAGTGATAGAAATCACCATAATTAGTAGAAATCAACCTAGTCTACATCTTCGGAATGATTCCAAAGCCTGTATTTTGTACCAGTACTACAATTTCAAGGCTGCAACAAACAGTTGTACAAGGTAGTGTGTATATTGCATATTCCTATGAAGAGGTCCTGCCCCCTCATCCTGACCATAGCTGACTGATGTGCTTGATAACATGGGAGTCAGATTTAATCACTGAAGAATCTGAACTAAGTGACACAAAGACTGAGATAAGTGGCAGTCATTAGAGTTGTGAAGTCCCAGAGTTGGGTTCAGAGCCTGCACCCCAGCAGCTCAAAAGCACGAACAAGCTGAGGCTATAGAGACAGGACTAACCTGACACCCCCCAGTGGGGAAGCAGAAATGAAGAGAAAGAAGCCCACGGAAAGAGAATAAAGTACATGCAAAGATGATTATGTGCAGGACAGAAACAATAAGGAAAAGACAGAAGGAGAGCAGAAAACAGGAGTAGGGGATACAGAACTAAGTAGAAACAGAGCTAGGAGCAGTCAGAGACATAAAAGAATAAATGCAAGTGACTTTCTAGATCCCACAATATTTTACTATGCTCCCTTCAAGTAAGTTCCTCATTTCTGGTTGTATTTCACAACTCTTTTCTTATAAATTTTATACATTAATTAAAATTTTAGGTAGATTTCAGATTCTTCCAACCAAACAATTCTTGACCTAAACAGCTGTTCATGAAAGACTCTTGACCTGACTATAGCTCATCTTTTAAATATTTAACTCGCAATTATGGCAGTATATGCATTGTCTGATAGAACCAGAGTACTATAAAGGTGAGGCTCTCAAGGGAGAGACTTTATAATTTCTTTGAACCACCTGAACTGTGGTGCAAAGACAGACCTGACTTTACAATAAGAGCTAACTAACATCGGGACAGACAAGTTTCAAATATGCAAGATCTCATGTATTATTCATAATAATAATTAAGCAGGTTCTATTACTAATTCTATTTCACAGAGAAGGAAATTAAGTCATAAAAAGTTTAAGCAACTTGTTCAAGGCCACTAAGAGATCTCACAACCAAATAAGAGATCAAGTAGAATCTGTTACCATCTGAAAAATAAAATTTCACATATGCTATTAAAATTCATTTTAGTCAATAAGTTTTTATTGAATGCCTATTATATGCAAAGTACTGATTTAAACCAATAAACTAGTTAACAGCAATATTTTTAAGTCCTTTTAAATATCACTATCAAAACGAAATCTTCCTTTCTGTGGTCCACAAAAGGAAAAAGATGAACCTGTTCTTCTATTTCCAAATACCTTCTTTAGAACAGAAGGGAATAAATTGCAACAATGCTATTTTCAATGCATTTGTTATTCCAAAAAAATAGAACGGTTGTTCTAACCTTCCTAATGCCATGGCCTTTAATACAGTTCCTGTGGCCCGCGACCCACAGGTTGAGAACCGCTGCACTTTCAGTAAGCTGGACTCATATGAAAATAAACCTTGACTTCACAGAGAAGTCTACATTGATAAATAGATATCGTTTAATTAATTACAGTATAAGTGATACACATTTATATAAAAAAGTAAAATGAGAGTTTTTCATGGAAGGTGGTGAGCTGCCATGGAGTCTGCTTCTCTTGATTTTCTGAGAAGAGCTTGTTTGAGGGCACTAATTTTCTCATCAAGTTCAACCAATGAATAGTTCTGCTGTAAACAATAAGAACATAAATTGCTGAATAAGATTCTTAAGTATCTTAATGCAGATAAAGTGCTAAATGAACTATAAATATTTAAAATATTCAAAAGCATGACAGATTTTTTTCCCTCATAAAATAATTTTAAAACTGAACTATATATTGCCTATTTCCAATTTAAAGGTACAAAATAACAAGGCTTAAATATTTCTTTTTCTCTTCTGAACCTTGTTTACTTTGAAAGAAGTGAAAACTTTTTTTAAAAACCTAACTACTTGCAATAGTAAAAAATAAACTAGGCTTAGTATAGCTGCTTAAAATACCTAGAAATTCTCTTTTGAGGGATTCACTGCAATCAACTACTTCCCTTGGGAAAAATGGCTCACTCAGAAATTTATAATTTAAAAAAAGTAATATGCTACTCTTAAAAAATAAACCAAAAAATTTTTAAAAGCTTTCCCCATTTTAAATTTACACCAGCACCTTTAAGGCTAGCAAAACCTTACTATTTAATATTCAATTAATTGATAAAGTAGTACTTTGGATGGGATGGGCTGAAGTCAACCTCTGCCAAACACCCTTTTTTTCTTTAAATGCTGTTATTAGGTGTGCCCACAAAAGGGGGCAATGAGGAGACTGAAGTTACTTATTATTTTTAAGTATCTTATAAATGACACATTTTTCTAATATTCTATTAAAAAGCAGGATAAAGATTTTTATATTTATTCCATCTGAGCCATTCCATACCTTCAAAATAATTTCTCTAATTCAAACATATTAGTTTATAATGTCCTTTTTCTAATCTTAAACCTTACCCAGGAATGACCCGAAAGCAACCACAGTAGAAACTTCATTAATAAGAAAAGTATAAAACTAAGCAAACTATTTCAGAAGCTACAGTGAAAATACAGTAATATAACTTACTTGAGGTGGTTGAACTTTTCTTCTTTTTCCAGAAAAGTTCTAGATTAAAAGTAGAGGAAAAAATAAGTAATCAATGTTTAAAAAATCTAAGCATCGAGTTTCCTTTATAGAACACTGTACAAAGTATGTGGAGCCTTTGAGAACCCCGACAGAAATAAAAACCACCGACCCACCAAGCATTATTTGCAATCAACATCTACCTCCTTCTATCTGGAAGCTGCCCTTGAACAGATGAGGACATTAAAATAGAAGTAATATTGCTGCAACAAGCTCACTCCGGGGCTTATGCATACATACTTTCTCATTAACCGCTGCTAATGAGCTGAGTGACTATGGAAAGAGGTGTTCTGGAGATTTTCTACTTAGTTTCCTTTTTTATAACCTTCCATTCCAAGATGTCAAACAAGTAAAACAACAGTGAAAGAAACAGAATTTTTCCATTTTTCCAGACCAGCACAAACATACCCCGTTGGCTAATTATAATAGACACCACGTGTCTTTGTAAGAAGCTACGTGTCCACGGTTTCTCTATGTGACTCAACAGAGTAATACCCAATCATCTTGTCAGTGACCAAAATAGGCACAGGTCCAATTCTGGCCAATGAGTAAGGAGATTCTCCTAGAAATCAAGAGGAGAGCTTCCAGAAAAAGCTTCCCTACTTCTTTCCAGAGAAAAGTCTTCAAAACAGTTTCTCTGGATACTTGTATCTGCATAAGACACATGAAAAAGCTGTAGCCATCTTGCCATTTGCCTGGGGAAGAAGCCAACACCAAGCAGACTGAGAGTGGAAGGACATTCTTTGACATTCACAATTTAGCCAATGAATCAATTAACTCTGAAGATTGTACTACCAGTGGCCTTCCTATTTTATAAGATAATTAATTTCCATACTGCTTAAGCCAGTTTGAGTTCAAATTTCTTATAGCTGGTTCTGTCAACATTCTCACTGACACACTCCTAAACCTTTTAAACCATCTAATAAATTCTTTCTAGACCACCACAAGCTTTTGAATGGCAAATTAGTGAATAAGTATATTGGACAAAGACACTGTTAATATATATGGCAAAATTTTCTCATGAGTATTTCTAAGCACTGAGATTTAGAAGAGAATATTAAAACTTATTTTCTTTGGGGTCAAACAGAAATTTATTAACAGAGGTCAGATACGTATGTTCTCCTTTCTTTAACAAACTGAGCTGATACCTGTGGTTGGGCCTATGGGCAGGGAAGGGCTTAATGTTTAATTTGGCCTTTGCTCACTCCCTGACTTCCTAAGATTTGGCTTTTTATTTTTTATATGCCTGATGAAAATACACTTCCCCTTTGTTCTCCTAACAGTTCAGCCTGAAGAATACTGATGGTTTCTATGTCATTAAGCTGTCAGATTATTACTGTATCATGAAACCAAAGTGAAAAATACCAGAATGAGAATAATAAGGACATTAGTGACTAAATAACTTTAAAACATTGTAAAATGCAGCCTCTGGGACCTATTTTAGGTATGAGCAGAATATTTTGACAAGTAGAACACTGAGAAACACCACATCTACTACAGATACACTAGATTAGTTTTACAATTTGTTTTAGGCATAAGGAAATCTCAGTACAGACAGTTCCTAACTTAGAATGATTTGACATACAATTTTTCAAATTTATTAAGGTATCAAAGTAGTATGCATTCAGTAGAAATTATACTTTGAATTTTGATTTTTTTTCCTAGGCTAGTGATATGCAGTACAGTGATCTCATGCATGTTGGGCAGCAGCAGCCACAGCTCCATAATCATGAAGACATAGGCATTATAAACATAGCTATGTTTATACACCCAAACTACATGGGATATAGCCTGTTGGTTAGAGGCTACAAACCTGTATAGCATGTTATTATAATGAATATTGTAGGCAGCTGGAACACAATGGTAAGTATTTGTGCGTCTAAATATATCCAAACATAGAAAAGGTAAGTAAAAATATCATTATAATCTTATGGAACCATGGCAGCATATGTGGTCCATAGTTGACCAAAACATTGCTATCTGGAGCATGACTAACTTACGGTTATGTTTATAATGCCTGTTTCCTAATGAAAAGATATTACACATACACATCTAGGGATCAGCGCTATAAGGACACTCAAGACTAAGAAGGCCTCTCCCATGATCAACTACTTTTCCTTCCTTTTAATCAGTTTTGAAAGCCAACTGATTCTACATGTGCAATGTCTTATGTTTCTTCCCAGTCTCCTGATTCAGACCATATTTCTTTCTGGCTTGGATAATGATGTTTCCTAACCTAATTTTCTTGACTCCAATTTCTCTCCAACTCGGACTTTACAATGCCACCAGACAAGAACCAAATTACAGGTTTTATTCTTGTTCTCAAAAACTTAGTTGTGCTCTATTGACACTGGAAGTGCAAACTGAATAGTATGACTTTTAAGATATACCAAAATGTGTTTACAATCTAATTTCCCACCTGTTTATCCATGCTTCAGGCTCACTGTGCACTTTCACACACATGGCCTGTGCTAGACTGTTGTGGCGTCGTAGCTCACAGCAATCTCCAACTCTTGGGCGCAAGCGATTCTCTTGCCTCAGCCTCCCAAGTAGCTGGGACTACAGGCAGCCGCCACAACCCCTGGCTATTTTTAGAGATGGGGTCTTACTCTGCCTCAGGCTGGTCTCAAACCTGTGAGGTCAGGCAATCCACCCACCTCTCAGAGTGCTAGCATTACAGGTATGAGCCACCGCACCCTACTCTGAAAAGCTTGTTTTTGGATTAACCAAGTCTATATGTTAAGTTTTTATTCATCAGAATCAAAGAGAAGAGACAAATTTTGCAGCAAGGTCCTATACTAACTACCCACAGTCTCTCACAATATCAGTTCTATTATAAGAATTACATCAATAAGGTATAAAACTGAACAGGAAAGATAACCTTTCTATAGACTGCTTAATGCAGGCAGCTTGAATCGGCAAAACTTAATGATAGATTGCTTTAGAAAAGTCATAGAGTCTTTATGTTTCCTATAAAGATATATTGAAAGAATAATCCTAAAACTGAAAAGACCTTTGTAATTATGTGGTATAACCAACAAATTTCCTAAAAGTAGATATCTAAAGACCAGAGGAATAGAGTGACTTATACATTTATATAGCCATTTCACAGTTTCTGAAACTAAATACTAGTATTTATTGAGGTTTTTATCATGTGCTAGGCACTGTGTCTGATCAGCATTAAGTCATTTAATCCTTGCTTCAATCCTTAGTATTTTTAGAATCTCATTTTTACATTTAAGAGTAATCACTAAAATTCTTCCTCTGAATTTCTGTCATTTAAGGACTTTTTGTACCCCTTTTTTATGTGACCTGACTTGGGCCTCTAGAAATACTTCTTTTCTATATCTCACCCTAGTGTACCAATCTGTAACTTCAGGAAGATTACCATACCTAAAATTAGTTTTAACTCCATCTTCACCAGGGATTTATATACTAACATGAGCTATTTTACATAATTTCTCAGAAATGAATTTTAGTATAATCTCAGTTTTATATTATTTTATTTCTAATAAGGCACTGCTTAAAATGAACTCAGAAAAGGTACGTATTATAGATAGATAATCACTGCCAAAGACTAAGGATAGTAACACAAAAGCTCAGGATTATTCTCAAAAATGCTGATGTGTCAAAGAAGATACTTACCAGCACAACATTGTTTAATTTTCTTAGAAAAAGGGGTAAGAACAAATGAATTCTAGAATTAAGGAAAGAGATAAATACAGATAGTCTTTCCAAAAGTATGGTGGTTAAAATAAAAAGACAGGGTGGCAGCTTAAGGTGTGTGTGTGTTTAGTATGGAAAAATGTAACCATGCCTAGCTAAGCAAAGGGGTCTGTGGGGAAAGAGGGATTAGAGACAAAAGTGGTAACTCTCACGGCAAGATCCCAGAGGAATTCTTTGTTTTACAAGGTAGCAGGTTCAGAATGACACTTTAAACCACTATCTAGGCTAATTCACTATGCTATGAAAATAGCCCATGTTTTATATAAAAAAAATTCAGAATTTTTAAAGAACTGGATACGCCTCTACATAGGACTGTGCGCATTCACTTCTGAATTATTGAAACAGTATTTTACACATAGGTCAATAAGTGAAGCTGTTAAATCACAAAGAATTCTAAAATAAAGTAATATTTTTATTTATTTTTAAAAGATACTTATACTTACTACAGATTGAAAATATTCAGGAGAGAGGCCTTCCAATTCAAGAATTTTGTCTTCAAGTTTTTTAATTCGCTGATAAATGTCTCTTGGCACGGGACCACCTTAAATACATTAAAAAACATTTTGAAATACTACTAAATAAATTTTGGGGTGATAGTCTTACTTTGTCACCCTTAGTAGAGTGCTGTGGCGTTACAGCTCACAGCAACCTCAAACTCTTGGGCTTAAGCGATTCTCTTGCCTCTGCCTCCCAAGAAGCTGGGACTACAGGTGCCCATCACAACCCCTGGCTATTTTTTTTTTTTTTTTTTTT
>CAUYQV010096844.1:0-14070 GCA_963574575.1 Galagoides demidoff
AGGGCTTATATTTAATAAATGCATAGAAGTCCTGCTAGGGCTTATTTTTTGGGTAGGTCTTATTTTCGGGGAAACATGGTACGTCCCAGGCTTTTCTACTATTTTTTTTTTTTGAGACAGAGCCTCAAGCTATCCCCCTGGTAGAGTACCATTGCATCACAGCTCACAGCAACCTCCAACTCCTGGGCTCAAGCGAGTCTCCTGCCTGCCTCAGCCTCCCAAGTAGCTGGGATCACAGGCGCCCGCCACAATGCCTGGCTATTTTTTGGTTGCAGCCATCATTGTTGTTTTTGGTGGGCCCAGGCTGGATTTGAACCCGCCACCTTAGGTGTATGTGGCTGGAGCCTCAGCCACTTGAGCCACAGGCACCAAGCCAAAATGTCCCAAGTCTTACATGAGGACATCCTGTGTTTCCCCGAAAATAAGACCTACCCCCAAAATAAGCCCTAGCAGGACTTCTATGCATTTGTTAAATATAAACCCTACCCCATAATAAGACCTAGTGATGGGCGTGGCTATGCAGTATCTGCATAGCCATGCCTTGCATTTCAGCAGGGAGTGGTAAGGAAGACTGGAATACCTTTTATCTGCCACAGCTCCTTTCTCCCAGTCTTTCGCGCATGTGGTAACTGTGGTCACAGGCATCCTACTGCGCACGTGAGAACGACTAGGAAAAAGGAGTTCACGGTCACTAGCGCCAGCCCCACCAACAAGGTCGGCTCCCCTGTCAGGTTCCAGAAGAAGATGACTTAACTGTATTTGAATAAATGTAGATTGTTGTATTATACTTAATAAAAAATAAGACATCCCCTGAAAATAAGCCCTAGTGTGTCTTCTTGAGAAAAAATAAATATAAGACAGTGTCTTATTTTCAGGGAAACACAGATTATGCTTAACACATTAACTGTCATGGAAGTTGCATTTAACTCACAATAGTTTTTGAGCCTGGGGCCTCATGAAGCATTCAAGTATATAACTCAATGTCTTTATCTTGGGAGCTGGGTAACACTGTGACCCCAATAAAAAATTTTTTTCTAGTGTTGCATTCAATGTGTTAAAAATTATTTGTTTATCTAAAATTCAAATTTAACTGAGTGTCTTATACTTTATCTGGCAACCCTATTCATAATTATTTGTGTATCGTTGGGACGATGTGATCAAGGCTGGCTATGGCCCCAGGACTGTAAACTCCAGGAGGACAGTTGCCCCTTGGGTTTTGTTCCTCACTGTCTGTCTGGCACCCAGAACATCCCCACCAAAGAAGGAACCTGGGGGCTCAGCACCTGCAGCACATTGGTTAAGGCTCCAGCCACATACGCCAAGAGTTCAAACCCAGCCTAGGTCACCTAAAAAATAGCCAGGTGTTGTGGCAGGCACCTGTAGTCCCAGCTACTTGGGGGGCTGAGGCAAGAAAATCACTTAAGCACAAGAGTTTGAGGTTGCTGTGAGCTGTCACTCCATGGCACTCTACCTAGAACGACATAGTGAGACTCTGTCTCAAAAAAAAAAAAAAAAAGAAGAAGGCACCTGAGGTGAGATGAACCAGAGCTCACCAAAGATATTCATGTCCTAATCCTTGGAACCTGGAAAATAATTTTCAGATTTTGTCAATGGGATTAATTTAATTATCTGGAAAGCGGGGGGAATTACCTTTAGCTATTAGGGTGACCCTGTGTCATCACAGCATCCTTATATGAGGAGACAGGAGGGTCAGAGGCAGAGAGACTGAAAGATGCTATGCTGCTGGCTCTGAAGGGGAAGGAAGGGGCCCCAAGTTCTGAACAGAAGGATGAGGGGTCAGCCTCTAGATGGTAGAAAAGGTAAAAAGACGGTTCTCCCCTGGAGGCCTCAGGAGGGACCAGCCCTGCTACGCATTGACTTTAGCCCATGAGGTCCATGTCAGACTCCTGACCTCCAGAGCTGTAAGAGAATAAATTGGAAATTTGTTACAGCAGTCCTAGGAAATTCATACAGTGCCCAGCAGATGTTTGCTGACTGAGTGAAAGAGTAGATGAAAGAATGCAGAAGGCAGCTGTGGAATATAGTGTGGGTCACAGCCAGAAGTCAGGAGCCTGTGCTGGTCTTCTGTGTGTCACCTGTCATGAGACCCTGGGCCTGTAAAATTTACTTCAGGGCCTTGGTTTCCTGATCAGTAATGTGGGGTCATTCTAACCAGCCTTGAGGAGAGGGAAAAGTAGGGGAGTAACTCAGGGTTCTTTCCAAGTATGGAGCCAGGAGACCCCAGAATGTTCCTCTCAGCTCCAGCCAAACATATCCCACCATCCTTTCTAGGACCACCAGGCTATCTCCTGCCAGGATCTTGTTCTAAGATCTTTAAAGTATTCATTCACTATTCACTGTACTCCATCATGACTATTACTCCATGTCCTGAAAGAGACACAGAGAGGTCAACTAACTACCCAAGGTTAACCAGCTGTTAAAGGGTAGAGTTTAGAAGGAAATGAAGCCATCAGGGAACAAGCCTAAGAGTGTTGCACTCTTTATGCCTCGGTTTACCCTCACCTCGAAGCTCTTCCTTTTCGGGACCTGAGACCCCCAAGGAGTGTAGGAATCTAAAATCTGTCTCAGCATGGCAGAAGCATGACAACCCTGAAAGTAGGTAAAAGGTCAGAGTCCAGGGAGCCCCACCCTGCCTTGGAGACAGAATTCAGATGTGGGGTGTCACAGCATGGATTCCTTGAGACCAGAATGTCTGGCTCACCTAGAACCTGGAAATGCTCTCAAGAGCCCTCCCCCCCCCCAAAAAAAAGAAAAACCAGGAAACAGGGGGTTTTTCCCACTCTAGGTCTCCCCCAAGGGCTGTACACGTCCCCATCTGCCCCTGCTGAGAGCTAGGCAATCCTTGGGTCAGCCAGGAGGAGGAAGAGGGCAGGGAGGAGGAGGAGAGGCAGGGCGGCCAGCTTGGGTGGAGGAATCCCCAAACAGGCTAAAAATAGCCAGAGAAATTATTCCAACACCTTCCAAAAATAGAAAGCTGCCTAGCAGCCCAACAAAAGGCCAGGCTGGCGAGCAGCTAGAGAGAGGGGTGGGGTTTGGGAAAGGTGGCCCGGGCAGCACCCCACCTCTCCGGCCCAGACTGCACACAGAGGCACCCTGGAAAGTGTCGCTCCTTTCCCTCCTCCCCAGAGGTTCTGGCCCAAGGGCTGCTGACCTGGGAGGGCCCAATATGCCTGAGCTAAAAATAGCCCTCGCCTCCTCCCAGGCTGTATTTAGAATCTATTCGTTCAGGCGTCAGCACAAAGGCAGCCGGCGGGCACACCCCACCGGGCTGCCTGGTTGCCCTGGCTGGGTCGCAGGAACTGCCTCTGGCCACCGCAGGGGCCAGAACCGGGAAGAGACCAACTGTATGGACAGATCTGGCGTCAGCGCCAAACTTGCTGGGTGTAACTGGGACACCAACAAGCCCTCCCTGAGCCTATTTGCGCAGGAGACAGACACAAGCTGGGGGCCGGGGGTGGTCCTGGATTTCAGAGGACGCTGGGGAAACCGATGCTTCAACCCCAGCGCGCCCGCCTCGCCCGCTCTTTGGGCCGGGAGATGAGAACTGAGCAACCATGTGCCAGGCAGTGCGCGGGCCTCAGTTTCCCGTCTGTGAAATGGGGACATTAAGAGCATCTGCATCACAGCGCTCAGCTCACGACATCACACGCTCTAAGCGCTCTCCGAGTGTTGACAATAAGTAACAGTCGGTGTCACTTATATTTCTCCAAGACGCCCCCCCACCCCCGCCCAGGCCAGTTCCAGAAACGCAGTGGCTGATGTCATCCCGCAGCCGGCGGCGCCGTCACGGGTGTTCCTGAGCCAGGGAATCCCGGCCCCCGCGCAAGGGCCCCAGTGGAAACCCGTGACGCCAGCGACCGCCGCCGCTGAGGCAGCAGGTCTTCCGGCCTGCGCGGGGGAGGTTGGGGACCAGGAGTGGGGCGGAGCGTCCTCCAGCTCCACCCTCCCCGTAGCTGGGCCTCTGAGAGCCAAGTGCGCCTGCGTTTCCCTGCACTACCACCCCACCCCGCCCACCTGTGCTCTCTTCACGGGCACAGTATGCGCAGGGCACCGTGTGTGTGCACGGATCCACGAGCAGACTCTGTGGGTGTGGTTGTGCACGACTGCACAGGCACGATCCCGCGTGGGATGCGCGGTGGGCAGGAATGCATGGTGCTGGCTCTCCTATACAGAGGGTGGGAAACTCTGGCAGATGCCCAAATTCTGGGCTGGAAGAAGGCCGAAGGGCAGCCCTGACCTGAAAGTCTCCTCTCCATAACCTGTGCACACACACATTCCCGGTGCCCGTGGCCAGTGGGCGTGGGGCCGCAGCGATGACTGTGAGACTGTTCACTGTCTCCCCAGCAGTCTGGGAGCTAATTACTGTCAGGACGAGACGGGTCGGCTGGAAAGATGAGCAAATCGCAGTGTGTCTGCAGCACCTCTGGGTCTGCAGGCTCCATCAGCGTCTGTTCCGGGGGTGGAGGGCGTGATGCAGCCCTGGGTGGAGCGCGGGACAGTTGGCGCTGAGTGGGCGGTGGGGGAGCCTTTGGTGTTTGCGTGGGTCCTGGAGAGTGTGCAGTGAGTGATGGCACCGTGTCCACCTTGTGTGTGCGCTCCTGAGGGGCAGTGTCTGGTCTCCTGATCTAAGAATAGGGCCTACCCCATGAGGTTATGGGGACCCAACAACCGCATTTCTCTCTGTATTATGCAAGAGAAGTGAAGGCTTACAATCACACCAAGACCTGAGGGGATGCTCACAGCGGATTTATTCCTGATCACCCCAACTGGCAACAACCCAAATACCCATTCCCAGTAAACAGGTATACTGAAGTCTGTCTGTAAGATGGAATACTCCTCAGCAATAAAGAACACACTAGCATTGAAAATGTACTCCGACACAAAAGACCACATAGTGTATGATTTTATCTATTTGAAATGTCTAAAACTGGCAAATCCATAAAGACAGAAAATGTTTGCCAGGGGCTGGGGGAGCGGTGGGGAGTGACTGCTGATGGGTACAAGGCTTCCTTTTGGGGTAATGAGAACGTTCTAAAATTAGACATTGGTGATGGTTTCACAACCTTGTGAATGTACTAAAAACTATGGACTTGCACACCTTAAAAATGAATTTTATGATGTGCAAATTATAGCTCAATTTTTTTTAAAGGAACAAACTGCTGATACACACAACATGAGTGACTTTCAAATGCACCATGCTGAGTGGAAGGAACAAGCTCAGAGGCTACCTACTGTATGATTCTATTTGGATGACTTTCTGGAAAAGGCAAAACTACAGGGGCAGAGAATAGATCTGTGGCTGCCTGCCTGGGCCTGAAAGTAGAGAGAAGGGATTTGGGAAATGATAGAAATGCCTTCTATCTTCAATGTATGAGGGTTACACAACTGTATACTTTTGTCAAGATATCAAATTGTACATCTAAAAAGTATGAATTTGTGAATTAGACCTTAATAAACTTAGCTTTAAAAACAAATGTAAAGGCTGGGCGTGGTGGCTCACGCCTGTAATCCTAACACTCTGGGAGGCCCAGGAGGGTGGATTGGTCTCTAAAAATAGCCTGGAGTTGTGGCAGGCTCCTGTAGTCCCAGCTACTCCAGAAGCTGAGGCAAGAGAATCACTTGAGCCCAAGAGTTTGGAGTTGCTGTGAACTATGACACTATGGCACTCTACCAAGGGTGACAAAGAGAGACTGTCTCCAAAATAAATAATAAACAAATAAATAAATATGTAAGGTGATTTTTTTAAATGCCTGACACAGAGCAAAATACTATTACTAATAATAATACACAAGCTGGCACAGTGGCTCATGCCTGAACTCTCTACACTTGGGAGGTTGAGATGGCATAGTAAGATCTCATCTCTAGAAAAAGAATAGGAAAAATAATTAGTCAGGTGTGGTTGTACCTGCCTATAGAGGCAGCTACTGAGGAGGCTGAGGCAGCAGGATTGCTGGACCAGGAATTCCAGGCCCTCAAATACAGGATAACTGTTACCGTTATTGCCATTGTTATTGTTATGTGTGTGCAACATGAGTATCCAGGCCCTCTAAAACTAGATCCCCAATTTGGGGGCTTGGGCACCTGGGACACCTGGAGTCCTGGGGCTTCCCTTTCCTACACACATGTGCACATCCATGAAAAAACCCACATACCTACATACGCACAAACACACACAAACTCAAGCACATGTGCGTGAATATGTACTTACATATGCATAAAAACGTGTACAAATTTACACAAAATGTGTGTACACACAAGGCACCCTCAAAAATACATATGCACACAAACACACCCCCACACAATTACCGACATACACACAATTATGCACCCAACACACAATCACAATGCATGCATACTCATACAAAAACATGCATGTGCACCTACACATATACAAACACACATAGGCACACATCTACACATACACACAGTTACAGACACAAATGCTGACAGGGAAGGAGCCCTGACAGCCTCTAGGAGTCCCATCTGGAGCCTGCAGAGGGAGGATTTGAAATGTCTGCATGTCTCAGATTGGGTCTCTGTCACCAGCTGCTGAGTGACAGGACATAGACAGGCCCCTTCTCCCCCTAAGGCCTCACGCTGCCTCCTCCTCTCAGCAGAATTTGACCCTGTGTCTATGGGAACCTACTGTGTTACAAGGGGAGAAGGATGAGGGTGCCTATTGGGGCATCTGTTTCTCAGAGTCTCCCTCCCAGCTCAGCAGGAAGACAGTGCCCTCTCTAGGCCTCAGTTTCCCCTGCTGCTAAATAGGTGGATGGTTTCTGAGTGTATATGGGAGGCTCTTCTCCAAGCTCCCCATCCTGCACAGTTCTGACCTGTCAACCCTGGCTGCATGCTTTCTGGAGTTTTCTGCAGGCTTAGCCCTAGGAGGGCTTAAATGGTGGGAATGTTTGGCTACAGGGGAGTTGGGGCATGGGTGGATACACAGACGGGTTGGGAGGTGAGGCCAAAAGGTGGCTGAGGTAGAAAAGAGGGGGAAATTTTGTGTGCAAAAGTGTGTGCCTATCCATAAGGGCCTATGTGTACACCTGGCTCTTGATTTTGCAAGTAAGCAAATAAAAGTGGACTCAGGTGTTTCCTGATGGACCCACTTGTGTCCATCAAGTGTGTACAGATGTGAGTTTACTCCCACCCCCCATGTATGTGTCTAGAATGTTAGTTCCAAGGATCTTTTTCTCTGAAGATGTGCAAATGCTTGGTGCATAGTAGACACTCAGTACATATTTGCAAAAATGATGTGTTTATTGGGCGGTGCCTGTGGCCCAGTGGGTAGGGCACCAGCCCCATATACCCAGGGTGGTGGGTTCAGACCCAGCCCCGATTGAACTGCAACAAAAAAATAGTAGGGTGTTGTGGCAAGCGCCTGTAGTCCCAGCTACTCGGGAGGCTGAGGCATGAGAATTGCCTGAGCCCAAGAGTTGGAGGTTGCTGTGAGCAGTGTGAGGCCACGGCACTCTACCGAGGGCAAGAAAGTGAGACTCTGTTTCTAAAAGGGGCTGCCGAGCACACAGGCTGAGCAGAAGGAGTGCTGGTGAGGGTCGGGACCCCCGTTGTGGGGAACCAGGGGGTGGTCTGTGCATTTCACCCACTAGAGGATTTCGCTGTCTCAAGTAGCTAAGGTGCCAGCCACATACACCTGAGCTGGTGGGTTCGAATCCAGCCTGGACCCACCAAACAACAATGATGACTGCAACCAAAAAATAGCCAGGCATTGTGGCAGGTGCCTGTGGTCCCAGCTACTTGGGAGGCGGAGGCAGGAGACTCACTTGAGCCCAGGAGTTGGAGGTTGCTATGAGCTGTGATGCCATGGCACTCTACCCAGGGAGACAGCTTGAGGCTCTGCCTAAAAAAAATTGATATGTTTATTTATATTCATTTAAGTGTCCACTCAACAAATATTTACCAAGCACCAAATGTCAGCCACTGGAGAAGCATAGTTAGCAAAAAAGATAAATACTTCTGTCCTATGGAGCTTGCAGGTGAACATGGACCCCCAAGGTCATTCATTACCTGTATTGTGTGGTTCATGTGCAACACACAAGTGTGAGCTTGCACGTATGCATGAGCACACATACTTGTATGTAGGGTTTAGAATTTGCACCAGTATGGCCCAGGCTAATGTGCACACATACACACACATGTGTGTGCACACAGGTCCCCCAGTGCTCTTGTTCGGGCATGTGCAGGCTGAGCCTGACTTGTCCTTGGCATTGCCTATGGCCCTGCCCTTCTCCCGAGAGTGCCTGGGGCCAGGTGGCGCTGGGCGGGCCCGGAAACCTCTTCCAGCTGCTGTGCCCAGTTTCAGGGAAGCCAAAGGCTGGCACCCTGCCCATGGAGACTGCCTGCCCTTGCACCTGCCCCCTGGGCTTCCAGGAAGGTCCTGGAGGCCCAGCCCCCAGCTCTGCTTGCCTGAATCCACCACCTGGACCCACACAGCAGAGAAGGTATGCAACCCTCTTTTTCTCCCCCACCTTAATGCCCCTCGCAGTCAGAACCTGAAGAGTCTCAAGCAGGACAGAGTCCCTACCCCAGTGGAGTAAACTGAGAGACACACAAAAGGTCCTTGGAGAGGGGCTGCACACAAGTGGGTGCCCTGCACACTACTCCCACCTCAAATCAGTACATGCACACTTCCGTACGTTGGGTGACCGGCACCTTGTGGATCTTTGCATATAGTGGGTGTTTGTGTGCTTTGGGGCTCAACACAATGAGCGTTTAAACTTAGAAACTTTGCACTTCCCTGATGACTACACACAAAATGCAAATGTGCACGGTCTAGAGTCTCTACCAGGGTGTGGGGGGAGTCCTTGCATAGATGAGGGTATCTGAAAGTTGGGGAGGTCTCTTCTAATGGTGTACAGAGCCCCACCAGCGCGCAGTAGGTATTTGGGTCTCTTTATAGGTGTCTGTGTGAGGGTGGATGCCTGCAAACAGAAGGTGTTGCATGTATCTTTGGGTGTGTGCACACAGTAGGCATTGCACGCAGGTGGGGCTCTGCACACAGTAGGCCTGCATGCAAGAAAGGGGTCGTACGCAGCTGGTATCTGCACACAGGAGAGGGGCTGCGCGCAGTAGGCCTGGTTGCACGATATGGGAGCCTGCCGGGGCAAGCGTGGCGGCTGCAACCCCGTGCTGCTGAGCACGCACCGGGCACCAGCGCCGCCACGGCCCCGGCATCCACAAGCGCCCGGCCAGGCAGGTCAGGCGGCTCCACTAGGGCGTGGGGCGGGCGGCCGGGCAGGGAGGCTATTCCGGGCCCTGGCGTGGTGCCCGAGCCCTACGCGCCAGGCGGCCGGGGAAGGCGCCGCTCACAAAAGGAGGGTCTGTGCAGACGCCCCGCCTTCGGCTCAGCCGCCCGCCGCCAGGGGCCGAGGGAGGGAGACGCCGCCTGAGCCACGGCGGGCCGGACCCCGCCCCTCCCCCTCCGCCGGGGCGGCCGCAGACACCGCGCCTGGCGGGCACCAGAGGGAGGCTGGCACCGCTGGGCACTGAAGGGGGTCGGCGGCTGGCGCTGGGGGCTCCCGAGCGCACAGGCTGCGCGCCCAGGGCGCAGCTGAGGGAGCGCTGGTGAGGGTCGGAGCCCCCATTGTGGAGAACCAGGGGGCGGTCCGTGCATTTCGCCCACTAGAGGATTTTGCTGTCTCTTGTGCACCCGCCTCTGTCTCCAATTATCCAATTTAGGGAACTGGGAAGCCGGGACTCCTGGCCTGTTGGGAAGGGAGAGCGGGAGGGGCGTCTGAGCCTCGGTCAGCGCCCCTCTCCACCCCCAGAATGTCTGGCGAGAGGGTGGGGCAGAGGGAAGGCGTAATAAGGGTTCTTAAAGCACCGCGTTTTCCTAAGCGCTTTGGTGAATGATCTGGTTTCACCTCTCCACGTGGGAGGGCTACTCGACTTTCCCTTTTATGGACAGGGAAACTGAGTCACACTTTTGCTGAGCTGCCCTAGGAAGAAATCGGCAGAGATTCAAAAGCAAAGCTAAGCCACCTCCCCTCCCAGTACGTCCTGAACTCTGCCTTCCCCTACCTATACCCTGGGGGCCAGGCTAGGTACGTTTATGGCGTGCCTGCTGTGTACTCTGCAATAAGAACACCTTGCCCCGCGCGCATATGATCGCAGGCTCAGCTTTCGCATGTAACTGTGCTTCCACCTCGGCTAGGGGTGTGCCCACGTGTGCACCAGGGTCTCCCCTCACCCTACCCCACCCCAGCCCAACCTCTGGGCCTGGGAACCGCTGGCGTCCGGGTGAAGGGGGTGGGGTGGGAACAAAGATGGAACAATGGAGGGAAAGAATAGGGAGGAGTCGCTAAAGGAAACCCCCCTGCCCTTCTGCACACGTGGCCTCGGTGTGTCCATGAGCATGTGTCTGCAGTTTCCTGGGCGTAATGGCCTTGGGAGGAGGTCCTTGGCCTTCAGGCTTTGTATCTTTTGGGGCATTCTGGGCCTGCGGGTCCCTGAGGATCCGTTAAACTACTGGTCACATGGCCTGCATGTCTGGGTGTGGTGTGTGTACTTCACAGCACTGAGTTGGGGGCTGGGAAGAGTGGCATTTCTGTCACTGAGGCTCCCTCTTTGCAAAACTCTGAGACTGTTCACTTCCTCCAAACTGACCCATGCTGGCTACTGGCTCACCTTCTCAGAACCCTAGTTAGGAACTGCTGAGTAAAGAAAAATCTAGCAGAGATACCACAGAGAGGTCAGGAGGAGAGATACCCCAGGAGGGCACATACACTGATGGAGGGGATCCCCCAGGATGCAGCCAGGAGGTGAGAAACTGCAGGAAGTTCTGGAGATCTGAGGGCCAGGAAAGACTCTTGGGACCCTGGGAGAAAGGAATGAAAAACTATTGCAGAAGCCAGGCGCCCCAGGAAACTTCTGGATTCTTCTTCCTGCTTGCTAGAAAAGGGGAGTCCCAGTCTAGTGCAGACATTGGGGTGCCCTGGGATGTCATCCAACCTACCAAATTGAGAGTACGCCCTGGGACAGCCAATTCACCCTGAAGTGTGAGAGCCACTATTCACGGGGTACCAGGGGTCTGAGGATAGGCCTGGGAGAGGATGGGCCACATAGAAGGCTGCCTGGAATAGTTCCCTATATACTGAGCCCCTAATGTGTGCTAGGGACCCTTGCAGTGCTGGTATTAGAAAAATAAGAGAACTGGCTCGCGCCTGTGGCTCAGTGAGTAGGGCACTGGCCCCATATATCCAGAGTGGCAGGTTCAACCCCAGCCCTGGCCAAACTGCAACAAAAAAAAAAAAAAGAAAAGAAAAGAAAAACAAGAGAATAAAGACAGCACACATGTCTGTTGAACTCTTATGAGTTCTCACTCTAATGTCTGCATGCATGACTGGGAATACATGGCTGAGTATTTTTGTGTGAGTGTGTTAGAGGTTGAATTATGTCCCACAAAAGATGTTGAGGTCCCAGCTCTGCGCGTATAGCTCATTGGCTAGGGCACCAGCCACATACACAGGAGCTGGAGGGTTCCAATCCAGCCTGACCCTGCCTAACAACAATGACAAATACAATTAAAAAATAGCCAGGTGTTGTGGTGGGCACCTGTTGTCCCAGCTACTTGGGAAGGTGAGGTAAAAGAATCGCTTAAACTCAATAGTTTGAGGTTGCTGTGAGCTGTGATGCCATCGTACTCTACTCAGGGCAACAGCTTGAGACTCTGTCTCCAAAAAAAAAAAAAAAAAAAAGAGGACAGCACCTGCGGCTCAGTGAGTAGGGCACTGGCCCCATATACCAAGGGCGGTGGGTTCTAACCTGGCCCCGGCCAAAATGCAACAAAAAAATAGCCGGGTGTTGTGGCAGGTGCCTGTAGTCCCAGCTACTCAGGAAGCTGAGGCATGAGAATCACCTAAGCTCAAGAGCTGGAGGTCGCTGTGAGCTGTGACATCATAGCATTCTACTGAGGGTGACAAAATGAGACTCTGTCTCTAAAAAGAAAAGAAAGAAAAGATGTCTAAGTCCCAATCCTCAGTGCCTGGAAATGTGATCTAATTTGGGAATACGTGTAATCTCAAATTAAGATGAGGTGGTTAGGGTGGGCCCTAATCTAATACAGCTGGTATCTTTGTAAAAGGGGGAAGTTTAGACACAGATGTGCCTAGAATGTGCCTGTATCTCACTGTGGAGATAGAGGGAGAAGATAGCCATCTACAAGCCAAGGGAATACCTTAGGCCACCAAAAACTGGGGAGAGGCCTGAGATATCCTCCCTCCCAGCTTCAGAAGAAACCATCCCAGGCAATACCTTGATCTTGGACTTCTGGCCTCCAAAAACTATGAAAAAATAAATTTGTGTTATTTAAGCCCTGCAGCCTGTAGTGTGTTGTTATGGAAGACCCAGGACATGCATACGGTGTATGAGTGTGGGATGAGGCTAAGAATAATGGCATGTGGATGTGTGAACATCTGTGTCTGCTCTCCAAAAGTGTGTTTGTGTGGGTACACGTGACCATCCATGCTGACAGCTTGGAACAAATAGACAGTCCTCAGGTCACCAGGCACATCTGATGCTCCTACTCAGAGGTTATGCCCGGAGCCACCTTGGAATGGGAGGTGAGCTATATGCAGAATCAACAGGTCTACCCCTCCAAACCAAAATTAGGTGGGAGGGGTCTAGGTACAAACAAGGGACCTCAACTGGTCAAGAGTTCTGGGTGCCCAGGGCTCACTCTAGGAATTCTGGGAATTCCAAGGACCAGTCATATTTGTATGATTATTGCCGTGTCCCCACATAGCCTCACAAGTTCTTATGCCTGAATACAACACTGTGGGCAAATTCGGAGACAAATTCCAGCTTACTGGTAAGTAACTATGCAGAAGTTTGTGTATAGGTAGAAAGGATTGTATTATGTGACTCTTACACTGACTTACATAAAAAGAGCTAACTTTTCTGGAAACTTCCCCAATATTCTCATTGCTTTAAATAGTTTAATTAACTTAATGCTCACCACAACCTGGAGAAAGAGGCACTACTAATAGATTCCCATTGTACAGATAAAGAAATAGTCCAAAGAGGTGAGGCAATTTGCCCAAGGTCACACAGCTGGCTACCTCCACAAGGCAAGATTCCAGCCTCCCTGACCTAAGTGGTGTCACTGTACCTGGCCAGGATTGAGTATTTGGCAGGCCAATGTGTGTCCTTAGGAACAAAATGGTCTGTCCTGGAGCCTAGATACAGATGGTCATCAATGGGCCAATCTCTAATTATACAGTACTTGAGTCTTTATCCCATAAGTATTTATGTGTCCCAGGCTCTGAGCTAACCACGTGAGAAAATCAGACCCACTCCCATCTCTCTGGGAGTCTGCTGCCTAACACAGAAAGTAAAAAGGAAGAATATATGACAAGGTTAAATATGGGGGCAGGTACCAAGAGAGGGAGTGGGCAGAGCTAGTAGAGAGGCTATGCTGGATCCTATCTGGAGGGCATCCCACAGAAGGTGACATCTGAGATGAGAACAAAAAGGTGAGTAGGCATTAACTTGGGGAAAGATAGAGAAGTGTTCTAGCATCTGCACTGGCTGCAGGTCAAAGAGCCAGGTGTGTGAACAATGTGTGGTTCCAGGTTATGTGTGTGTGACGCCCACATCACTTAATGTGAATTGCCTGCACAACTCATGCAATGTGTGTTCTTGTCCACTCATGAGGGTGCTAGTATACTGCTAAGGTTACCAGGAACATTCAGGGGGACCACAGATGAACCTTGAAAACAGTGCACAAGGGAGAGAAGCCAGGCACAAAAGGCATGGCTCGGCACCTGTGGCTCAAGTGGCTAAGGCATCAGCCACATACACCTAAGGTGGCGGGTTCAAATCCAGCCCGGGCCCACCAAACAACAATGATGGCTGCAACCGTTGTGGCAGGTGCCTGTGATCCCAGCAACTTGGGAGGTGGAGGCAGGAGACTCACTTGAGCCCAGGAGTTGGAGGTTGCTATGAGCTGTGATGCCATGGCACTCTACGCAGGGGGGATAGCTTGAGGCTCTGTCTCAAAAAAAAAAAAAAAGAAGATTTAAGTCATGT
>CAUYQV010096847.1:0-37347 GCA_963574575.1 Galagoides demidoff
TTTTTTTGAGACAGAGCCTCAAGCTATCCCCCTGGGTAGAGTGCCATGGCATCACAGCTCATAGCAACCTCCAACTCCTGGGCTCAAGCGAGTCTCCTGCCTCAGCCTCCCAAGTAGCTAGGAGCACAGGCATCAGCCACAACACCCAGCCATTTTTTGGTTGCAGCCATCATTGTTGTTTTGGCGGGCCTGGGCTGGGGATTCAAACCCGCCACCTTAGTTGTACATGGCTGACGCCTTAGCCGATTGAGCCACAGGCGCCAAGCCATATCTTAGCTTTTCTACAAGGTATTTATGTGGGAAATATGAGAAAAGTAGAAAAGTCTATCAAAAGAGAAAAGAGAGGTGTGAAATAGAAAGAATAAATGAGGCTGAAAGTTAAGAATAGAACCAACCAAACAAATAAAACTCAAAAAAGTAAATCAAAGAGCTCAAATAGCTAAAAACGGCAGCAACATCAGCAACATATAAAAGAAAAAAAAAACTAAAGAAGAAAAAATATATTATAAATAGCGGAAGGGACCAACTTTAATATGAATGTGTGTGTGTGTGTGTGTGTGTGTGTGTGTGTGTGTGTGTGTGTGTTGCAATATATTGCTAAGACATCAGGTGGCACTGTGCTTTTAGGAGACAGAGAACACAGCTGGCAACTTCTCTCTAGTTTCCAGATATGTTTCTGGTTTATAACTTTGTTGCCTTCCGTAATCACCTGACTGTTACCTTAGCATTCAGGCCCCATGGAGCTGGCATCTTAAAGCTCTCCAGACTCATCCAGAGGCAGCTCTTACAATGCCCATTGACAACAGTTTCTAGGGGGGTGAATGAGCCACTCAGCCTGTCCCAAGAGTGGAGTTCTGATCCAGGCAGACAAAAGAGACACCCTGCTTTAGGCCCCTGCTTCGATACCCACCTCACAACCTTGTCATTCACTTTTCACAATGGCAGCCCCATGGTAGTTAGGACCTTCCCAGTATGGCTGACTCAATGCACAGCTTCCCCTCAAAACCAAAAACTTTGGAAAAACTTCCTCCTGTCCCTGGATCTCTGTGAGGAGGGGAGGTGCTGGCCATTTCTGTCAGCTCCCAGTCAACTGCCTGCTGAGTCATACCTCCACTGCTCCAGATCACAAACTGTCTCCTGAAAACCACCACCTCATTGTGCCAACTGGGCTATAACTCCAGATAAAGTTCCCATGGAAGGTTGACGGCTTTCTCCTTTATTTTCCCAAGTCATATTAGAAGAACTTAGCCAAAAAATACTTCTGGTCTACCATCTTTCTCCTCCACCAGACAAATAGTTTTACAACTGTAAATCTCCTCTTTGGCCCCTGCCTCTGCTGTGCACTCTGATCACATGGAAAAACCTGTGTTGACACTGCAGCCACCACTGCTGCCACCACTGCTGCCACTGGAAATTCTACCTTTTTTATTTTTAATTAAATTTATTGGAGACTTTAATTTTTTGTTTCTGGTTAACCTGGCCAAAGGATTATCAGTTTTGTTTATCTTTTTCAAAGAAAAAAATTTTTACTAGAAGAAAGGGTAGAGAAAACCCTTAGAGAAATTGGCCTAGGTGAATATTTTATGAGGACCCCCCCGGGCAATTGAAGAAACATCAAAAATACACTACTGCGACCTCAGCAAGTTAAAAAGCTTCTGCACAGCCAAAAACACGTAAGTAAAGCAGACAGACAGCTCTCAGAATGGGAGAAGATATTTGCTGTTTATGTCTCTGACAAAGGTTTAATAATCAAAATCCACAGAGAACTCAAACGTATTAGCAAGAAGAGAACAACTGATCCCATCTCAGGGTAGGCAAGGGACTTGAAGAAAAACTTCTCTGAAGAGGACAGTCACATGGACTTCAGATATATGAAAAAATGCTCACCATCCTTAATCATCAGAGAAATGCAAATTAAAACTACTTTGAGATATCATCTAACACCAGTAATATTAGCCCATATCACAAAATCCCCAAATCACAGATGCTGGTGTGGTTGTGGAGAAAAGGGAACACTTCTACACTGCTGGTGGAATTGCAAACTAATACATTCCTTTTGGAAAGATATCTGGAGAACACTTAGAGAACTAAAAATAGACCTGTCATTTGATCCTATCATTCCTCTACTAGGTATATATCGAGAAGATCAAAAATCACACTACAAGGTATTTGTACCAGAATGTTCATTGCAACCTAATTCATAATTGCTAGTGATATGTTCCTGGAGCCCTCTGATTGGAGATGCAGGGAAAAGAAACCGTAGATTGAATGATTGATTTGAAGGGAGGTTGAGACTCGCTCAGGTCAGTGACCAGGTCCAACTTTACTGATTATCTTATATACTTTCAAACTTTTAGCAAGAATTTAATACAGATAAAAGTAAGTGAAGTAAGATTAGTAAATTACTATTAAGATTACAATTCAGTGTGAAGGCTGAGGAACACATATACAATTGATTTTGTTTGGGGTAAAAGCATAAAAAAGACTGGCTGTCTGCTCTTGCTTAGCCTAATGTTTTTTTTTTTAGAATCAAAACCAGAGATTATAATGTTAACAAGGGGAAGGGCAGAGAACAGCGAACAGACAGGCGTTGGGGCTTCCAGCTGCGATTCTGGCCTGACTCTCCGGTATTCCTTTGTGAGAGTATCTCTGCATTTCTGCAACCTGCAGGCAGGAACTCAATCATAAACAAAATCCTTCTCAGAGCCGTTTTCCTAGGAGAGCACTTGAGGTGAACTGCCACGTCTGAGCATGGGGTGCTGATCTCTATAAGCTAGGTCATGGAAAAAGCCCAAGTGCCCAGCAACCCATGAATGGATCAATAAATTATGATATATGTACACCATGAAATACTATGCAGCCATAAATAAAGATGGAGACTTTACCTCCTTCATGTTTACATGGTTGGAGCTGGAGAAAAGTCTTCTTAGTAAAGTATCTCAAGAATGGAAGAAAAAGTATCCAATGTACTCAACCCTATTATGAAACTAATTTATAGCTTTCATAGGAAATCTATAACCCAATGGTAGCCCAAGAATATGGTAAAAGGGGTGAGGGAAGGGAGGGGAGGGGGTAGAATAGATGGAGGGAGGGCAATTGGTGAGATCACGTCTATGCTTTATTGTAAGGGGGTACATGTGAGTTTTTCTAAATGTAGAATATAAATGTCTTCACACAATAACTAAGAAAATGACATGAAGGCTATGTTAACCAGTTGGATGAAAGTATTTCAAACTGTATATAGAAACAAGGCACTGTACCCCATGACAGTATTAATGTACACAACTATGATTTAATACAAAAAAAGGGGGGAAAACAGGGCAGATGACATGAATAGCATTTTTCAAAATAAGATGTACAGATTGCCAAGAAACATGGAAAAAAAATGCTGAACATGATTAATCATCAGAAAAATGCAAACTAAAACCGCACACAATGAGATAGCATCTTATTCCAATTAGAATGGCCATTATTAAAAAGTCAGAAAAACAATAGATATTGGTCTTGAAGTCATAAAAAGGGAACACTTATATGTTGTTGCTGGGAATGTAAATTAGTACAACCTCCATGGAGATCAGTATGGAGATATCACAAAGAAATGAAGGAGTATCTAATATTCAATCCTACAATCCCACTACTGGGTATCTACCCAGAGGAAAATGAATTGTTATTTCAAAAACACACCTGCACTCATATGTTTACCATAACACAATACACAATCACAAAGATATGTGAAATTAACCTAAGTGCGCATCAAACAATGAGTGGATTAATAAAATGTGGTATATACAGACCATGGAGTACTACTCAGTAATAAGAACAAATGAAAGAACATCTTTTGCAGCAATTTGGATATAACTAGAGGCCATTGTACTGAGTGAAGTAATTCGGGAAAATAAATATCTCATGTTCTCACTTAAAAAAAAAGAAAAAAGAGACAATTTTTTGCTCCATTAATGTATGATTCTTTTGTTCTCAAATTCATTTACTTCTGATCTGATCTTGCTCATTTCTTTTCTTCTGTTAGGTTTGGGATTTGTTTTCTCTTCCTTTTCCAGTTACTTGAGAGGATTCATAACATTGTTGATTTGTGCTCTTTCTGATTTCTGGATGTGGGTGTGTAAGGGAATGAGTTTTCCTTTTAGGACTATTTGGCAATATCCTACAGGTTTTGATAGCTTTTGGTACCAATATGTTTCAAATAATCTTTTGATTTCCATCCTTATTTCCTCCTTTATTCGACTATCATTGAGCAATAAGTTTATTTTCCATGATTTTGTGTGGCAATGAGTGTTTCTATAAAAATAAATCTAATTTTATTCTACTGTGGTTTGAAAAGACACATAATGTATTTTTTTTAATTTTTTGAGACTTATTTATTTGCCTAGGATATTATCAATCTTGGAGAATGATCTACGAGCTAATAAGAATAGCATGTGTTCAGTAGTAGTGGGGTGGATTATTTTCTAAATTTTTGTTAGGCCCATTTGCTCTAGATTTGTGTCTAAGTCCCACAATTCATTGTTTTATTTGTGCTTGGAAAATATTTGCAGTTCTTTCAATTGAATCATCCCTGGCTATTATAATATTGTTCAGATCAAGTATAACTTGATTCATAAATCTGAAAATGCCTCAATTGGGGGTATACCTCTTATTCAATTATTTCCTTGAGTAATATTAAATGCCCACCTTTGTCTTTTCTTTCTTTGAAGTCAATGTTCTCTGTGATGAGAATTGTTACTCCCACTTTTCTTTCTATTTGCATGGACTATTTTTTTTCTATTTCTATATTCTGAGTATGGATGTATGAGGTTTAGGTGTATTTCCTGAAGATAGGGGATACTTGGCATGCAGGTTTTGTTGTTGTTGTTGTTTTGTTTTGTTTTTTTGTTTGTTTGTTTTTTTCAATTTTTGGCCAGGGCTAGGGTGAACCCACCACCTCTGGTATATGGGGTTGGTGCCCTAGTCCTTTGAACCACAGGAACCACCCTAGAAAATAAGTCAATTGGAGGTACTGGGGATTGAATCCAGGGCTCTTTTTTTCTTTTCTTTTCTTTTTTCTATTCAGCTAGTCAATGTCTCCTCAGTGGTGATTTCAAAACATTCACATTTTTTTAATGATTTGATAAATAGGGTGGATTCTGTTAATCTTCTTGCATGGGACTCAAATGCATTGTTTTATGTCCTGGGCCTTTGGCGTCTAGACTTTTATCTTTAGATTCTGGGTGGTTTTACACCAATGGAAATTTATTGTGGTGGTCCATGTACAATGCAGAGCTGAGTACTTCCTGCAGGGCAGTTCTAGTTGTGACATATTTCCTCCTAGTTTACTTGTCATGAAAATATTTAATTGCTCAAGTAATCAGGAAACTTAATTTGCAAACTAGAATATCCTAGGTTGGCAGTTGTTCTGTTTAAGAACATTGACAATACAGATATACTCCTTTCTGGCTTGTAGAGTTTCTGCTGAGAAATCAGCTGTTAACCTGATGAATTTACCCTTGTAGATCAGACGTTTCTTATGCCTAACTGCTTGTTGAATTTTCTCTTTCACTTTTACGTTGGTTGGCTCTATAATAAGGTGTCTTCAAGATGCTATATTTGAATCAAGTCTTCCTGGATTTCAATTTTTATCTAGTAACTGGATGTCTGAGTATTTAGCAATGTTTGGGAAAATTTTACAATAATATCTTCAACTAAAATTTCCATGCTTTTTAGGACTCTTTCTTTCTCCCTCAGGGATACCTAGAATTTGCATGTTTGTACACTTTGCATAGTCCCAGATCTCTCTAAAAGATTGCTCTTCCTTTCTTCCCTTCTTTTCTGTCACTTTAAATGGCTGAGTTAGCTCAAGTCTTATTTTCAAGCTCTAAGATTCTTTATTCTTAATGTTTAAACTGTTGTTGAAACTTTCCACTGTGTTTTAATACCCATGAATGCCTCTTTCAATATTTTTTAAGTTCCACCATATCTTTTTCAATTTTTTTTCAGATAATTGGTGACTTTTTTATTAATTTTATTACTTTTATGAAACATTTTTAGAGCTTATTTTTGCTGGTTTTCAACTTCTTATTCAATTCCATTCATCTTATTTGCCATCCATATTTAAAATTCTATTTTTGTCATTTTAAAAATGCTTTTATGTTTGCAATTTCCTATTGTAGGTCTATTGTGATCCCTTGGGGGCATTAATCTTTTCTGATTTTTTCATGTTGCCAGGGTTCTTTGGTTGATTGCTTCTCATCTGTTTCTTTTATCAACTCTGATCTAAGAGTTGAAGATGTCCCTAAATTATAGCTGAATTTGAATAAAGAGAGGTCACTAGATGGCACTCTAGTATCAGTGGTAACAGCAGCTATTGCATGTGATGTTTTCCTTCTCTGTCAGAAAACCTTGCTATATACAGGTCTCAGCTATCTAGAAGCTTGAGGTTGGTGGGATCCTGAGGGGCTCCAATTCTGACACTCCTGTTGTGGTGGAAGCTCTAGGTTGGGGTGTTGTGGGCCATGTGCAGCATTGGAGACTTGTTGAGGGTGTTAATAGGACTGGGGTGTATATAGTATATATAGGATGTGTCCAGTTCTGTCAGAAGTCCCCAGATCTATAGTGCTGCAGGATATCATATATATATATATATATATATATATATATAAATTAAATGGAGAGAGAGAACAGGATATATATATGGGGACTTCAGTACCCCTCTGACAGAACTGGACACATCCTCCAAGCAGAAGTTACACAAAGCAGCAACGAACTTAAACACGAATTTAGAGCGTATGGTCTTTTATTTGCAGAACACTCCACCCCAATAATACTGAGTATATATATTCTTTTTGTCAGCCCATGGATTATAATTCAAAATTGGTCATATCTTAGGGCACAAATCAAATATCAACAAATTTAAAGAAATATAGATTATGACTTGTATCTGTTTGGTCCATTACAGAATAAAATAAAAGTACAACTCAACTCCAACAAAACCTTCATGCTCACACAAAGTCATGAAAACTAAACAATCTTATGCTAAATGACAGTTGGGTCAAAGAGAAGATAAAGAAGAAAGTCAATAGAGTCATCGACAAAGTGGAAAATGATGCCACAAGCTATCAATATATGTAGGATACTGCAAAGGTAGTCCTAAGAGGGAACTTTATTACATTAGATTCCTTAATCCAGAAAACAGAAATAAAGAAAGTAAACAACCTAATAGATCATGTCAAAGAACTAGAAAAGCAAGAATAATCCAACCCCAAACCTAGTAGAAGAAAAGAAATAACCTGAGTAAGAACAGAATTAAATGCAATAGAGAACACAAGAATCATTTGGGAGATCAGCAAAACAAAAAGATGGTTCTTGGAAAAGATTAATGAAAATGGTAAACCCTTGGACAGACTAACCAAAAACAGAAAGGTAATATCTCTAATAACCTCAATCAGAAATGAAAAAGGGAAAATAACAACAAATACTGCAGAAATTCTAAAGATCCTCAATAATTATTACACAAACTTAATTCAGAAATGTGAAAAAGTATAGGAAATGAAACAATCCCTGGAAAACCACCACCTTCCTAAACTCAACTATAAAGAATTAGAAATATTGAATGGACCTACATCAAGCACTGAAAATTGCATGAACAATACAAAAATCTTCCAATAAAGAAAAGACCTGTACAAGATGGCTTCACACCAAAATTCTACCAAACATTTATAGAAAAACTGATACCTACATTACACAACCTATTCCCAAAAATAGAGAAGGGACATCCTTCTCTAAAATGTTCTATGAAACAAATACCACCCTGCTTCCCAAACAAGAAAAACTATAGGTCAATATTATTAATGAATATAAAGGAAAAATTATTTCACAAGATCTTACCAAACAGAATACAGTTACACATTAAAAAATTATAGATTATGATCAAGTGGGTTTTATCACAGTGATGCAAGGTTAGTTCAACATATATAAATTTATAAATGTGATTTACTACACAAATAAAATAAAAAACGATGACCATATAATTTTCTTAATTGATGTAGAAAAGGTACTTGACAAAATCCAGCATCCTTTACTTGACAAGAACACTTAAGAAAATAGGCTTAGGTGGGACATTTTTTAAACTAATAGAGGTCATCTACAACAAATCCACAACCAATATCATATTGAAAGAAGTAAAACTTTCCACTTAGAACTAGAACCAAGTAAGGATGCCCACTATTGCCATAGCTAGTCAACATAGTGCTGGAAATCCTAGCCAATTAAATCAGGCAAAAGAAGGGGATCAAAGGTATGAAAATGGGGACAGAGGAAGTAAAACTCTTGCTCTTTTTGGATGACGTGATCTTATATCTGAAATACTCCAAGGACTTAACTATAAAGCAATTAGAAGTGATCAAGAAATACAAAAAATAAGCATCTTAGGATATGAAATAAATGACCTTTATATATGCCAATAAAAGTAAAGCTGAGAATCAAATCAAAGACACTATACCCTTTACAGTAGCTTCAAAGATGTTGAAATGCCTGGAAATGTATTTAACAAAGGATGCAAAGAATCTCTATAGAGAGAAGTATGAATCTCTGAGAAAGAAAAATAGCAGAAGATGATAACAAATGAAAGAAGAAACCATGTTCATGACTGTGAAGAATTAAAATTGTTAAAATGCCCATACCCCCAAAGTGATCCACACATTTAATGCAGTCTCCATCAAAGCACCACTATCGTACTTTGAAGAACTTGAAAAAATAGTACTTCATTTCATATGGAAACAGACAAAACACTAAATAGCCAATACAATTTTAAAAAATAAAAATAAAAATCTGGAGGCATCACATTACCAGACTTCAGCTAAAACTACAAGTCTGTAGTGATCAAAACAGCATGGTACTGTCACAAAAATAGAGATATAGATCCATAGAATAGAATAGAGAATGTAGAGATGAGCTCAGACGCATATTGTTATCTGATCTTTGTTAAAGCAAACAAAAGTATGAACCAGGGAAAAGAATCCCTATTTAATAAATAGAAGACTACAGAAGACTGAAATTGGACTCGCATTTTTCACTACTGTGAAAAATTAACTCTCATCAGATAGAAGATTTAAATTTAAAACATAAAGTAATATGAATTCTAGAAGAATGGGTGGGGAAACCTATTGATTAAATTGGCCTGCACAAAGATTTTCTGAAGAAGACCACCTTAGTAACTGCAGCATCAACAAAAATAAATAAATAGACATAATCAAACTAAAAAGCTTCTGAACAGTTAAGGGTACAACAAATAAAGCAAACAGACAGTCTTAAGAAAGGGAAAGGATATTTGCATACTATGAATATGACAAAGGGCTAATAACCAGTATCTAAAGGGAACTCAAATTAATCAAAAAGAAAAGAGCAAACAACCCATTTATAAGGGGTAAGTGACTTGAACAGAAAATTCTCTGAAGATGAAAGATCAAGAAAAGATCAAACAACCCCTTTTTCCATTGGTCCAAGGACGCAAACAGAACCTTTTCCCAAGAAGTCAATGAATGTCCAACAAATACAAGAAAAAATTATCATCATCCTTAATCATCAGAGAAATGCAAGTCAAAACTACCTTTAGCTATCACCTAACACCAGTGAGAATAGCCTACTTCACAAAGTCACAAAGCTGTAGATTCCATTGTAGTTGTGAAGTGAACACTTATACACTGGTGTGATTGCAAATGAGTATAGCTCTTCTGAAAAGAAGTAAGAGAATCCTCAAAGATCTTAAAGGAGATTTTCCATTTGATCCTATAATATTACTAGGTATCTATCCAGAAGAGTTAAAATTATTTTACCATAAGTATGTTTGCACTACAATATTTATCGCCAGTCAATTCACCATCATCAAGGTGTGGAAACAACCCAAGTGCTCATCAAATCACAAATGGAAAAATAAACTATGGTGTATATATACCATAGAATACCTTTTAGCTGTAAAGAAAGATGGAGACTTTACATCTTTTGTACTTACCTATAAACATTTGGACAACATTGCCCTAAGTAAAATAGCATAAGAATGAAAAAAACAAGCATCCAATATGTTCAATAATAATATGAAACTAGTAGATGAACAACTGCATGACGACACAAGAAAAAAAAAATCACAATTTAATTCAAATTGGAGGAGGAGGGAGGAGAAATTGGAGAGCAGAGAGGGTATTTGGTAAGCTCTCACCTAATGGGTACAATGTAGAAATAAATGGCACACCTCCTGGGTGAAAAGCTCAACCATAACTTGAATTTTTACCTAACAAATTCAAACAATGTAACCTAATTATTGGTAATCATATATTAACCAGAAATTATAAAAAGAATGGGGTTCAGTCTAGTCAATCTTTTGTAAAATATTTTACTAATTGCCCCTTGAAATTCAAACTCATGTTCAGTATTTCACCAAAGAATGCCTTCATTTCTTCTTATGAAACATCCTTCCATGACTGCCACATTGAGTATTTTGTTAGTAGACTCCCATTTTGTATTTTGACATCATATTGCTCAGACTAATTAAGGTCTGTGTTGAGAATCTGGAAGCATTAATGTTTGGTGCATAAACATTTAGAATTGAAATATCTTCTTGTTGTACTGTTCCCTTGACCAATCTGAAGTGACTGTGTTAGTCTTTTTTGACTTTAAATCCACTTTTGTCTCAAAATAAGATTGCAACTCCTGTTTTCTTCTGATTTCCATTTGCTTGAAAAAATTCTCTTCCTTCCCTTATACTTAAGTTTTATTCTGTCCTTCAAGTCTTGGTGTGTTTTCTGTAAGCAGCAAATGGATGGCTTGTGCTTTTTTGTCCATTCAGCCAGCCTATACCTCCTTAGTGGAAACTTCAAGCCATTAACATTTATTGAGATAATTGATAAGTATTGTAGAGTTCTAGTCATCTTATTTTATGAAAGTCCATTGGTTAGTTTTATCTTTTACATGATTGTGGTAGCTAGTTTTTGTCCTTTAGTTTTTGGGTGTTTACTTTGCTGCTGATCCATTGTGATGGTCAATGTATAGAACAGGTTGAAGTATTTTCTGTAGAACTAGTCTTGTGTCAAATTTCTTCCATGTTTGCCTATTAGTGCATGATTTCATTTCTTTGTCAATTTTAAAACTTAGCTTAGTAGGATGTAGAATTCTGGCCTAAAATTGTTTTGTTTAAGTAGTTGAAAGGTAGATCATTCTCTTCTTCTTTGAAAAGTTTCAGTTGAGAAGTTCACAGTCTACCCTGATGGATTTACCCCTGTATTTCAATTGATGCTTACTCCTGGAAGCTTACAGAGTCTTCTCTTTTGTCTTGGCTTTAGACAGGTTCATAACAATGTGTCTTGGAGAAGCTCTATTTGAGTTGAGACTAACTGGGGTCCAATATCTCTCTGAAAGGAGTGTGTTAGAATGTTTGGTAAAAATTGGGAAATTTTCATTTATGATATTCTCTATCTAGTATGGCTTCCATTCCTCTGGGTCAGTCTTCTTCCCCTTCTGTGATATCTATAACTCAAATGTTTGAATGCTTCATGAAGTCCCATAACTCTGTCACTGAAAGTTCTGCTCTGTCTTTCTTTTATTCTGTCTTTTTAACTGTGTGAGCTATCTAAAAAGCTTTATCCTGTACCTCTGAGATGTTTTCCTCAGCATGGTCTAATCTGTTATTGATAATTTCTACTGCATCTTTAAGTTCCCTTATTGACTGCTTCAATTCCTTAAGCTGTGCTATATCCTTTGTATATTCTTCATATCATTAATCTCATATTTGATTCTGTTTTTGGATTTCCTTTTGGTTATTTTCCACTGTCTCAGCGATTTCCTTCATTACTTTTACCATCAGTGTTTTAACTTCCCCTTTCATCATTTCTAACATTTCTTTATAGGTGGAATCCTCTGCAGTAGCTACCTCATGATCCTTTGGGGGAGTGGTTCTGTTCTGGTTTTTCATGCTGCCAGGACTTTTCTGCTGTTTATGCCTCATCAGTGTTTTCTTTTTCTTTGTTTCCTTTCCCTACTTCTTCTTTTCAGTTCCTTGTGCTCTTTAAGTTACCGTGCCTCTCTTCTAAAGTTGAAGTGTCCTCTTCATAAAAGACTAAAAGGAAAGAAGAGTGAATTCCAAGAAGGTATAAAATATAAAAAAAGAGAAAAGAAAAAGGAAAGTGGGTGAATAAAAGGGAAGATTGCCCAAAAAAAAAAAAGAAGAAGAAGAAACAGAAGGAGAGAGAAAAGACTAATAGTGGTGTACAGTATGGTAATTTGACCCTCACTCACAAATTTCAACCTCATGTGGCTGTATTTGTGGGTCCCTTGAGGTATGAGGCTTTTTAGCAGCTTTTATAGACACAGGAACCCACCTCCACCAAATAGGGAAGAAAAACAAAAATACTATATATCAAGCCAAAACAAACAAAAATCCTTAAGATATAAAATTGGGGAACAAAACAAATAACAGGCACTGAAAAATTAGCAAAAATGAAGCTCTTATTATTATGGAAGGAAAGAATGTAAAATTATATTTATATGAGAAAATGATGAAAAAAAGAAAAAGAAAAAAGTAGGGGGAACAAAGTTGAAAAAATAAAGAAAAAACTTATATCTTAAAACTTATATTCTGCTGAATATTGCCTGGGTAGTAGGTGATCTTCTGTGGTATGAGGTGCTAATCACAATGTTAATACAGCTGTATAAGTTGGAGCTTGGAAGCCCCTGCTAACTTCTTTGCCCTAAAATCCTACAGGGTTGGGAGCCAGAATCTTTTCTCAGCCTGTTTAATAGGCACGACTTGACCTTTCCAAACCATGTCCGTTGGCTATGCTGTGACTTCCCAAGAAATCATGTGTCACTTGGATCTCTCCAGAAGTGGCTGCCCATTTATCAGGTGTGCTACAACTGGCTTAGCTCTAGGACTCTGAGTGCCAAACCTGCAAGGCCACTCTCCCACAATGGATGAGGCATACCTTTGTTACAGGAAAATATTAATCACTCAGGTTTTGAGAATTGTGAGGAATAAAAATTCAAGAAGGAGGGGAAGAGAATCATCTTCTGTCTCTGAGAAAGTTTAAATGGGAAGATGCATTTCATAATGGAAAAGGAAAAATATCAACAAAGGGTTTCATGGTTTGAAGCAGAAGGAATGAGAAATGGATAGGAGAGAAAACATTTTCTGCTCTGAGACATGGAAAAAGAAGTCTGAACTTTATTCTAGAGATGTTTTTAAGACGTATTACACTAAAAAATATTACAAACAACAATTAAAAAAATTAATTATTTTAACCTAAAATAGATAATAAATTCATCAGAGGAGTTGATATTTTTGTTTTGCCCTTTTATGCTATGGGATAATTACAAGTGATCCCCTAATTCCTTTCCCACTTACCATACATAAGAGCTGTAGAGTATGCAGGTGGCAGAAAAATTGGACTTAGTACCAACTGTTTAGACCAAAGAACTTTGGTTTCATCTCTCAGAAAAATATAAAAAATATGCAAATCTATGATGTATGTGATGTGACTGGTGCCCCTTTTTATGTAGTTCCCTTGTGAAGTGCACAATCTGCATAACCATGTACAGTGGCACAAATATGAGAATCTACAAAAAAGTCATAAAGGAGCATAGCAAGAAGACTGATGGAGTGTGAACAAAATTTAAAAAAGCATGCAAGACCAGGAAAGAAACTTTGTCAACCTAATCAATTTCTTGCTAGTATAGGAGACAGAACCATATATCCTTTAACTCAAGAAATTAGCTTCCAGCACAAGAGTCTCCATTTTCATTTCTGTCATGCCTATTGATGAGAAATATCATGGAGGGTTAGACCAGGCTATAAAAGTTTACATAAGAGATCAGAGTGTTGCATGTAGACATTGTTAATACATTATTTGATATTCACACCAAATTTGTTGATTATAATTGAAGCACAATTGAATTGGTTTTCCAGAAATTTATTCAGCACTTCATGCAATTTAATTTAGTCTTGGATAGTGGTAATGTAAGTTACCCCATTCCAAATGTATATTTTTCTAGTCACTAGAATTATTAATATAATTTATCAAAAGATATGCCATATAAAAGGCATTTCACAGATAAATAATTTGAAACATAGGCACACCTATGCATGTGTGCACACTGTTCATCTGTAGAAGTTTATTCCAGTTTTTTAATACCTGCAGAATGTCAGAAGTGATGCATTGGCTGGAACTGAGCTATAATTACAAAGGAAAACCCAGGAACTCTGTTACAACTGCATTTTACTGTTTTATGAAATCTCCCCCTTGTTGTCATACAAATATTTTTGTAGTCCACCCATAAGATTTTCAGACCTTGCAATATTTTGCTTAAGTTCTTTAACACTATAAAGTATGCCTTCATGGGATAAAGATTCAAAGAAAAGATGCTTTACTCTTTATATGAAAAGGCTAACCCCATATCTGTAATAATTTTAAATTGCTTCTCCAGAAATTCTTATGCTGAGATGACTACATTCCCCTCATCCAAGGCATACCCCATAAGACACAAGCCTCATACAGTGGAGAACTTTTCTTGGTCAATGTTCTATATGCAGTATAGTAACTGCATGATTAACAGGGTAGCTTTGTGATAATGATAGTACATACTTCACAGCATTGTCCTGATGATTAAATGAGATAATATACACTAAATGTTTGGCTTATAATAAGCAGTCAGTAAACAAGAGCTCTTACTATTACTAGTGTTTTATGAGGATCTAAATTGTAATATTGTCCAAGTTAGTAATACAGTATATGGCATTACAATAGCAATTTTAGCATATATATATCATTAGAAAAGAGGACAAAACTGAACTTCTTCAACACAATAAAGCTTAGAACCCTTTAAGCCAACGTCAGAAGGACCCTAGTAGACTGTCTTTCAAGGAAAAAAGCAAAACATTAGTACTATTAACAGAAATTACTTCACTACAGTCAACATTCTACTTATCCCTTGTACTTTTATACACTGGAATTAACTCCATTTCTTATTGTTATCTCCATTCACTGTATTTCAACATCCATTTTTTATAGGTGCCAGTGAATCTGTAAAAAGGGAAGTTTTGAATCAAGTTATCTTTTGATAGTAGCCTGGAGTACTTTCTCAAAGACATAAACTAGGAGTTGATATATTAGGTAATCCATCAGAATGACAAGTCAAATTATTTCCCCCTTCTAACATAGAGATTTTATTAGAATTTTCTTCAGTGCCTTGTGCAATCCAGATTAATAAATTTTAAGGAGATCAAGCTCAATTTGCAAGTGCTCCAAATATTGACTGCCCTACTCATTTAGAAGTTGTTACCACTTTATTGGAAGAAAATAACAAGTGCACAGATTCATAAATACATACAAAAGTCTTCCTAGATTTAACTTTCTCAAATTAAACATTTTTTTCCTTTACTTCCATGGAGATATAGAATATTTCAGTAGTGAAATAGTTCAAAGTCACCAAGAAGTAGAATAGGTCAACCTCCTTAACAGAGATAAGCCTTAATGAAAGTGGTCCCAAAATTTATTTGTCCAGTAAAGAGAATCTGGGTCTGATAAGCCAGGTTCAGGAGGAAAACACGAGAAATATAGTTTTAAAAATTCACAATTCACTGATTTGGATAGAGTTGATATTTTCCAATTATAATCCATGCCCAAAATTCTATGATAAAATGAAAAATATCTTAGACTTGGGAAGATATAGTAAATACTATAAATAAGAGAGAATAAGGTTTGGTACAGACATATGTGACATATAAAGAAGAGAAGATATCCTAGTTCCTACATTTGCAGTACCATTACATAAGTACATAAGTACATAATTACCCAATACATAAGTAACTGATATATTTTGCATCCAAACAATATTACATTGTATTTTTAATTAACTTGCCCTCTGCTTCCATAGCTTTGCACAAGGGTAAACTATCCACATGGGATATCTTTATTTTTATATCCCATCACTGAAGTTTTGGTAATCCTTCAAAAGGGCAGGTTCAACGATCTACTCCTCTGTGAAACTTTCCCAGATGTTCCCTTGAGAAATTAATCTGTTTCCTATTTCCTGTAGATTTAAGCAACTTTCCTATGCTTCCGTTATAGCATTTTATCAAGTTTATTATATGTTAAAATGGTGAGATAGTTAATTTTAGGTGTTACATTAAACGGATTACGGTATAACTAAAAGTTGATAAAACATTATTTCTGGGTGTTTTGTACATGGTATTTCTAGGGGGTATTGGATGTGTGCTAGTGAATTGAGTGGGTGAAGATTTGTCCTCAGTATAGGCAGGTACCATCCAATCAACTGGGGATCTGGATAGAGGACAAAGATAGAGAAAGACTAATTTGCTTTCTCTTCTGGAGCTGAAACATACATCTTTGCCAGCCCTTCGACATAAGTGCTATTGGTTCTCTGGTCTTTGGACTTCAGAATTTGTATCAACATACCCCTGGATTCTCATGCTTTTGTTCTTGGACTGAAAGTTGCACCATTGACTTCCCTGGTTCTGGGTCCTTAGGACCTTAACTACACCACACTACAGCTTTTATGATTCTCCAGCTTGAAGATGGTTTATTGTGCAACAGGTCAACTTCCATAATTGAGTGAGACAATTTCTTTAATAAATAACCTTTAAACTATCTATCATCTATTTAATTATGTATCTATCTATATTATCATTTCTTTCTCTGTGGAGAACCCTGACGAATACAAATGGTATATGTTTAGTGATCTCATTCCTACAAGATTACAAGTACTTCAAGAGTAGGTAATTTTATTTCATTTATTTTGTTGAGTTAACATGTTAGGTGCTCAGTAAAAGAAATTGAATTTATTTGTATATATTCATGATGTACAAGTGTAATTTTTCTACATATATTGCATTGTGCTTAAATCAGGGTTTTCAGTGAAGAAATTGATTTTAGTAAGAATAATGCTGACAGGAGACAGGGGGACTTTAAGTATAGGTTAAAATTAGGCTATTTAGTTCATTTTCAAACTTCTGTGCACATACACGCACACACACACACACACACACAAAGAAACACACTACATACCAGTAATGCCAATGCCCTAACTATAGTTGGCATTTAAGCTAGTTTCTTTGGTAATAAATATCAGTATTTCTCTGACACAAATTCATTTATGGCCTAATCCATACTTGTTTATTTTATAGAAATATTAAATAATAATAGTAGTATCAATAGAGCTAATAATTATAGAATATTTCTTTATTGTCAATCAACACCTGACTTTACAACACTTCATATCATTACTCCTAAATATGTAACCTTTTTGTGATTATAACTCTTAATATTTTCCTATCTCATACACAAGGAGGGTAAAATACTATGCTTAGCTCCTATATTTGTGAGTGTATGAGAGAGATATTTTAATGAATTAAATGACTTATGCAATTGTGAGGTTGGCAAGTCCAAAATCTTCAGGGTCGGCTAGCAGGCTGGATATGCAAGGAAGAACTAAAGCTGAAGCTCAAGTACAAACACAGTATGGAGGCAGATTTACCTCTTCTTTGGGGAAAATCAGCCTATTTCCTCTTACAACTTTAACCTTACATTGTGGAGGGTAATCTGCTTTAGTCAAAGTCTACTATTATAAATGTTGATATCATCTAAATAATGATTTCACAGCAATATCCAGACCATTGTTGGACTATCTGGGGATTGTAGCCTAATCAATTGACATATAAAATTAAACACCATACCTCCCCAAGATATTATTTGACTAAATAAATTATATTTTGGCCTTTGAATTTTTTATGTATGTCAAACTCTGCTTTACATTATTTGTGTTGTTGTTCTTCTGTGTATTTTATTCAGTATTTCCATAACTGACGTCAGTTTGTAAAATGCTAGTTAGGAACGTTGTCTCAGGTATAAATATAGGGCTAAGTGCATAAACCACTGTTTTATTATAAAGAAGTAAAAAATTGCTGTCCTTGATTTTAGGGTATATTTCTATAGGGTTATGACTGATAAATGAGTTTCTACATTTATTATATTGCCCCCAAAGCAGAGAACATCCATTGATTCAGCATAATTCTAGAAGTGACCCATAATAAACTTTGGTATTGTATGCAAAGTCTTGGAATAGAGCCAAGAACTATAGAACAGTATGTTGGCATAACTGTTGACTATATCCAAAATCACTTTTCATTTTGAATATACTTAACACATCCTCATGTCTGGTGTTGATAGAATCTTTTAAATTGAAAACAAATGCATGACTATTTACAGTTTTAAAATTGCTTAGCTACTTTAATAAAAATTCTGTGTGTCTGAGTATTTTGAGATAACAAAGAAATTTCATAAAAATTATTGACTATTAAAATTTATTTGTATTTGAGTTAACCACATGTAGGTATTATCTATAATGGTGACTGAAGGAAAAGATACTGGACACTTAGAAGAAAAAGAAGAACATATTCCAAAGTATTTGTTTCATTTTGAACTATATTTCTTTACTCATGCTGGAATAATTAACATATAGTGATGTAATCTCAGTTCAGTTTGTTAGCTCAAACTGGAAATATTTCTTTTAGGTAAATTCACAGTTCAGAGACCAAAGGAATAAGTTTTAATTGCAATCAAATAATATGACATTACAGATTTAACCACTGATTTTTTTTAAAAAATAGGCTCCATTATTATGCTCTTAAAATTATTAATTAGTTTTATCCAGTATTATTTTATTAGCATGAGGTGCTCATCTCAACTGTGCTTCCTGTATAATCTCCTCTATCCCCTACTAATAACTTGAATAAATGCAATTGCTGGCTATCAATGTTGTAACAATTAAGTTTGCTTTGCAATCTAGACTAAGTCTTATTACATTATATTTTATGACCCACCTCCTTCCTTTTTATGTTATTCATGTTATCTGGCATTCAAAACAACAATATAAAGTATGGTATAAAACTAAAAACTTAAAAAACACTCATTAAACATAACCTGGTGGATGGAAATGATTATTTAATCCTAAATTTGTAGAAAGCTTCAAGATAGAAATAAAGATGACATCAATGAGGACTGGTTTATAGCAACTACAGGCTCTAGGCATGGGATTATAGGACCATGAAATTTCAATTACATCTTCCCTTTTGCTCCCACACCTTTTCATTTCCATATACAAGTATTTATTGAAGTCCTTCCTTGGGGATAATCTAAAACTGTCAATACTGAGCTTAAAAATAATCTAGGGAGCAAGTAGAGTATCAAAGCCTAAACATGCATCAGAATAGTAATCAAAAGTGGGAAGAAGACAGGATCAGCTATTAGAAATGAAATTTAGAAAATCTTGGGGATAAGATGACCAACTAGAGAAAGCTTTCAACAGGAGTTCCTTGGAGAGGGGCAGGTCTGCCCTCAGAAGCTATCCTGAAGGAGGAAAATTGCAGTGAAGCAAACTCAAGAGTAGTTGAAATTAGGGGTTACATTGCAAGGAGAAGAAATTAAGGTGCTCAGCATCCCCACTGGGACAAACTGTGAGCCTGAAAATGAGAAAAATGAAAGAAGAGAACAAAGGATAGTTACACAGTGGACCAGGCCAGAAGAGCCCAGAGCCCTATAAAAGGATAAGGGGAACCTCTCCCATACCTGGGGGCTCTCCACAAGCAGTGAAACACAGGCTCTCTCACCTTGCAGAAGAGTTCCACAAAGGACAAAAAGCCCCAGCTTTCCTGCTTTATGAGTATCCTCCTCTGGGTACCTATTCTTCCTGGTACAATAGTGATGAATTTTGGTTCTGGACATCTTGCAGTCACAGCCCATGTCCCCTCTTTCTTTGGCTAACTGACTCACTGACCCCTGTGGAGGCCAGCTTTCCAGTGTATGGGCAAGTTGGAGCACTATCAGGCTCAGACAACCTGGAGGTGCTGCCCCATACTTAGGAACTAGAAAGAGAAATGAGCTTTGCACCATAACCAGCCCCCATAGGAGCTGCAGAAGTAAGGGTTACAAAAGCCACTTTCTGTCACTCACAGCAGACAAGATTCTTAGTCAGCCACAGGAGGAAAGGAAGCTAGACTTTGCTCCCCACCCCTGTGCCCTGTGTCTGACAGTAAATCTGAGGGAGCTCTGTATTGTGTGGCCCAGTGAATTTAGTGTGCCCCACACCCTGATGCAGGAGGAAAATGTAGCTCAACTACACTAACATTGGTGAGGCAGGTCCTTCCTGAGTCTTCCTCCTGCCAAGGGGAAACTTTCTCTACCCTCAGGAGTGGCACAGACCAGCATGTGTGTCAAGTTGATGCCTCCTAGAGATTTGGAGGAGCCACCTCCTAAAGCTCCCTTTCTGCAAACTTGGAGAGGGACAAGCCTGCCCTCAGGCAAACCTCACTCTGGAAAATCCTGGGAAACATACATCAAGCCACAGATCCACATCTTCCAACTTCAGGGAAAAGTCATGGCATTTCAAATGTGTAGTGAGACTTTGGCAAAAATATCTTTTTGAATATTTTTTGAGCAGGGTTGGCACTTTGGCTAGAAAATCTCAGAAAGCCACTGATTTCCCCCCTGCAACAGCCCATGCACCCTATTTCATAATTTCAAATCTGTTACAGCTAGAAATTTGGTGGAAACCATGGCTTTTTAAATTTATTTGTGGGTGGGGCGGGCACTTTGGATGGAATAAATTGCAAGCTGCAGACTCTCCACCCACAACTGTAGGTGAAAACCATGGGGTTTCAAATATGTTGTACTGAGACTTTGGGGAAAAAAATGAAATTTTTTAAATTTGTCTGGGAATGAGATGGAAATTTGGCTGAATAAGTTTGCCTCATTACCTGGCCTAAGAGTTTCACCCGGAGATCCTGTTGTTGACAGAATTCTTTCTACAGTGGGTCTTTGGTATTGGAGATTAAAAGAATGAACTCACAGGCCAAAGAGATCAGTGATAAGATAGGATTTACTTGATAGAAAGAAATATGGAAGGAATGAAAGGTACCAGAACCTCTGACAGAAAAGTGGAGAACCAAGTGGGAAGACCCCATGTGGGATTTTTGTCTAGGGCTTATATACTGTTTTGAAATTAGGGAGATTTTGAAAATTACATTTGACTAGGACTTGGTAGACTTCAATGTTGATTAGCGAATGAATGAGTATATGAACAAATGAGCACAATCCCTCCAGACTGGGCAAAATGGCATGGAATCCACTTCAGAACAGGCCCAGGTTACATGAAATACTGTAAAAACTCCTTTTCTCTTGTCCTGCTTGTGTTCAGAGAATGAAATCTGGAGAGAAAAAGTCTATGTTCTTAGGCCTGGAAAACAGGGCCTGAAGTGGGGGAACTCTTTATCAATTCTCCCTCTCAGAGAAGGAATTCTACCTGCTTTTAGGGAGAATGGGCATTGTTTTGCTCTCAATTGCTTCCTGTTAAATGAGGAGATGATAAAAGGGGAAAGTTAGGAGTTCTTTGGAGTAGGGCAATTCAGGGGTCCCAGTTTTGAACTGGAACCAATTTTACTGTTGTGGCCTGATGAAATCATCCCTGGAAGACAAAAATTTGATTAGCATATTAAACGAAAGTGTAGAAGAGTGAAAGGTGGGGGTTAATTACAGCGTCATTGGTGTCAAATTGGAAATAATAAATCCAGTGATTTCAAAAGAAAACTCCATTAACATTTTCCTTGCTGGTTTCTAAACAACGTCACATTTTCTACACAATCACAACTGTGGATAGACTGATTGATTTTCTTTATGGTCTGCTTCTATAGGAAGTGGTTAGTTCCAGGATTTTACTCATGAATAAAATTCATTTGTCAATCTTTATTGGACATTTACCTTGTCTTTATATACCTGGGGGAGCTATACAGTGGCACTTTTTTAACTTAATTTGGACTGGTTGAGAATATTTTGCTCTTCTCTTCTGTCCTTAAGTAACTCATACTTCTGGGATAATATCTGTTTCTAAGTATCAGTTTTCAACCTGTGGGTCATGACCCCTTTGGATTGTATTAAAAGTTCGTGGCATTAGGAAGGTTGAGAACCACTGTAACAAGGGAAGACATAATGTAGGGTTTTGTCCCATATTCATATAAATTGTTGTTCTTGCTTTAGTTAGTATGTCCCTTCTCAAATGTGTAACAGAACTTTCAGGCATGACTATGAAGGCATGATAGAACAGCCAGTCTCCTCAGTTACAGTGTAAAAGCTGAGAAAAGAATTTGATAACAGGCTTTCCAGAAACCCCCTATATAGTCATAGACTTGGGGATAGAAGAGTAGGGCTACAGAGGAGTACAAAAAATACACTCTAGTGTCCAGGAGAAAGTTTACTTGCTGGAGCTCCATGAGGCAGACCCAGGGGCCTTAAGGGGTGATATCATAAGCTGAAGTCATGAGAAGCTGCCCCAGTCACCTGCAGTCCAATTTGGGGGCTGATGGGATCACTGTCCCAGGAAGCTGGGGATAAGCTTCCCTCCAGTGCCCTTGCATTCTGGACAGGGTCCAGTGGCTTGCCCAGCAGGTGATGTTGCCTGGGGCAATTTTCCTTAAAGTGGTCAATCTGACAATATTGGAAGCACTTGTTCTTAGCTCCACTGGCTTGCTTCTATCCTGGAATGGTGCTTGTCTGTTGGAATGCTGTTACTAGAGCTTTCATCCTTTTTAAATCCTTTCTTTCTTTCTTCTCCTCTTCCTTCTGATCTTGGTTAAACAAGACCACTATGATCACTTTAAGTAGGTCCTCCAGATTATGTTTGGGGCCTAGAGCCAATTTCTGGAGTTTTCTTCTAATGTCTGGGGCTGTTTGAATGATAAATTTGTCTTTTAAAATAGTTTAGCCCTTTGAGGAGTCAGGTGTTAACTGAGTGTGTTTTCTTATTACCTCCCTAAGCTGCTCAAGAAAGGCAAAGGGATCTTCATTTTGCTCCTGGTAAATAGTAGACAACTTAGAATAATTCATAAACTTTTTCCTGATCAATGTAAACTTTCCAGGATACATGTTATAAAATGTTTATACCACCAGTCAACTTGTTTCTCAGGGTCCCATTCAGGATCCTCCAAAGGAACTGCTTGTCTTCTCATAAGATATCTTCCCATTCTTCAGAGAACATATTGCTGTCAGTATTGGACATGAACCACAAATCACTCCACTTTCTAGCCTCATCTAAGACTTCATTCTTCTCATTTAAAGTTAAAGTTTGATGTAGTATTACATCTCTTCAAAAGAGGTCAAAGGTTTGTACTAATCTTTGGAGAACATCTATGTACTTATCTGGGTCTTCAGAAAATTTTTGTAAATCAACCTTGGTTTATTTAAAGTCAACCAGAGAAAATGAAGTAAATACTCATGTATTTTTCCTTTCGCCACCCACACTCTTGACCAGGGGATACAAAGAAGGATACAGGTTCTTTATGGAGATCCCAATGGGAACAGAAGAAACTCCTAGAACAGACACTTTCTTGAGTTTTTCTTTTTTCTTTTTTTTTTTTTTTTGCCAGTCATTCATAATTGCTTTTAATCAATTTATGAGGTGAGGAAAGCAGCTTTCTTCTTTGGTTTTTCTAAAGGCACAGGGGAATGTACAGGAGAAGTGAATGGCAGGTTTGAATTAGGTGCTGACGGCATCTCTGTCAGGAATCCTTAGCCATTTGGGGAAGTTACTGCAGTCAGGAGAGCTGGATCTGACAGGTTGGCAGTTACAGTATCTCTGAGAAAAAAAGAAAGCTTTCACAGAGGGTACTTCAGACCACTTTCTCTCTTATTTATAGAAAACATCTAACTGAAAGATGTTATCATAATTTAGGGTATCCTCTCATGGCCATTGTTTACCATTGGATAGTCAATACTGAGGCCAGGCCTCAGTGCAGAAGAAGACCATATGTTCTGGCTTGGAACCTATAGCATGGTGGTTATGGTGCCAGCCACATACATCAAGACTGGCAGGTTTGAACCTGTCCCAGGAACAGCTAAACAACAATGACAACTGCAACAAAAAAATATCCATGTGTTGTGGTGGGTTCCTGTAATCCCAGTTACTTGGGAGGTTGAGGCAAGAGAATTGCTGAAGACCAAGAGTTTGAGGTTGCTGTGAGCTGTGACATCACAGCTCTCTACAGAGGGCAATATAGTGAGACTCTGTCTCAAAAGAACAAACAAACAAACAAAAAAACATATGCTCTTTTCTCAGTGTCTTGGGATCAAGTATGTCCCAACACATCAGAATACAGCCCAGCGGGGTGTTCCCTTGGTGAGATAGTATGTTATCCATCTCAGAGAAAGAAAAATTGTCCACCAACTAAACCAATCCAACCCTCTGTGTTCCTGGGTTTTGAAAGCATTCTTTAGCAAACCGAGGAAGCCTTCCAGCCAAACAAAAGGAAGTATCCTTCCAATGCTTGGAGAAGAATTCCTAAGAATCATGTCCTCCCCATCCCATTCACTTGTCTGGATTTAGCCATTATTACCAGTGTAGTGGTTTGTACCTGCAGTTTCTCCTATGCTTATTTCAGCCAGCCTCACAACCTGAAAAATCAGGTATCTGGGAGATATAATTTGAAACTGGATGAAAGTTCTACCACATCCTGCACCTGTCATTGGGCATATACTTGTCAATCAAAGCAGGGATGAGTCCCACTCTGAAGAAAATAGCTGGGCGATGCTCACACGTGTAACGTTTAAATTTTAAATGATAATTTTACAAGACTTTTTTTTTCTAAATTCCTGTTCACAAAGTAAAATAGGCTTTCTAAATATGAGCAGGTATTAAATGCTGTTTTCTACCCTCCTTCTTCCCAAAAAGTTAGTAAGGCAGCAATAATTAAATGCAGAAAAAAAATCAGGGTTCAGAAAAATAGGTTTGAGAGATATTTTGAAATTTTTGCATTAGAATTAGTTACAACTAGGTGAAGTCTTAGATAAACCTGGAATGCCTTTGAAACTTTCTATTTACACCAGCATACCATAAAAAACACTAGGGTGGCTAGGGTCATTTTATTTGCCTTTCTTCATTTTTAAAGATTTCTTTCTTTTTTAAAAAAGAAACTGAACTATGGCCTAGGGGTTTAAGATGTGAGTGTATTGAAATGTGATGCTTATAGGTGTAGCTTCTTGGGACCATCAGCCACTAAGCAGGTTCTACCCTTTTACAAACCAGTTTCTCTCTGCAGAAGCCTAAAACTTCTGAGAGCGCTCAAAACACTGAGTGACCAACTCTTTATATGCATTTTCTAGATGAGTCATCTTTGAATTAATTTGTGGGGAAGTTCCCTATAGGGGCATTCTCACCTTGGGAAGTCTCCCTAGGCTACCCCATGCAGGTTCTTGATCACCCTGGAAGCCTTGTAGGGGAGTCATTTTTCCCTTTGTCTTCAGTGCCAACTTTTTGGTCTCTCACTTTTTTAACTGTTAACACAGTTGAGTCTCTTTCACAAGCATGTGGAAAAGCCAATAGAATTTAATTTCAGAGCAAAAGGCAATGAATAGAACATTTTTGAAACATACTTACAACATGTGAAAACTACCAGAAAGAACCAATACAAACTCAACTAAATACATTAAGTGATTCTGTACCAACATTCAAACAAGGCACACAAACTACAAGGAGAGAGAGAGAATGAGAATGCAGTAGGGGTCTGTAGAGATACATAGAAGAGGCTTAGAGTCTAGGAGACATGGGTGGATAGTAAAAGACCTGGAAGAGCATGTTTTCAGAAAGCCCTCCAGTTCTGTGGGGTCACAACCACTGCTGGGGAACCTAGGAACCTTGGGTGTCACTTCTGTTCAGTCTTTGGCTCTCAATTAGAGAAAAACAGTGGATACAGAATGGATTCTGAAGCCTTCTAACATTCCCTTTGGCTTTTTTCTTTTAAAGCTGAGGGGAATTAGAAACATTCCCTAACAGCTTTTTGCCTGTGATTTGGAATTTGAAAGCCATGTTATGTGCTTTTAGGGACTGATAGGCATCCAAATTATTAGTCTCCATTATTATGATTATAGAAAAAAAAAACATGATAGCGTTAAGTTGTCCCATTGCTTACCACATTTCTTTAATCCTGTTTGAGATCCCAGAATATATTGACAGAATTTCTTTCTGCAATAGAGCCTTGGTCTCAGAGATTCAAGGAATGAACCCATAGACCAAAGAGATCAATGATAAGATAGGATTTATTGGATACAAAGAAATACAGAAGGGATGAAAGGCACAAGAGATTCAGGAAGAGGGGTGGAGACCAAATGGGAAGATTTCATGTGAGATTTTTGTCTAAGGCTTATATACTGTTTTGAAAATAGGGATATCTTGAGAATTACATTTGGCTAGGACTTGGCAGATTTCAATCTTGATTAGCAAATGAATGAGTGTATTAACAAATGAACAAAATTCCTCCTGCTTGGGCAAAATGGCACGGATTCTACTCCAGAAGAGGCCCAGCTTACATGAAATACTGTAAAAACTGCTTTCCTCTTGTCCTGCTTGTGTTCAGAGAATTCAGTTTAGAGAAAAAACATCTGTTTTCTTAGGCTTGGGAAACAGGGACCTTTGTCCAACCCCGAATGGAAGGAACTCTTCATCAGTGTCCCCAGTCCCACCTTACCCAGCTTGGAGAAGGCAAGGCTGATTCTCAAGGAGTCTTACAAGCTGAAGCCCCAAAAGAGAACTTTTGGAGACTACGTGAGGCAGGGGCCACAGATATAAGCAGCAGCTCATTTCAACAATCAGTGGTTAAGGGGAGTGGATGAGCTCCATCCTCTGGGGATTCTGAATCTGATTTCTGCCTGCCAGGTTTAGTTTCCAAACAATCTTAAAGCCCTGCTGAGTGCATCAGCCTAACAACAAGTACCCATTACTGTGACAGGCCCTGGAAGAGACATGATGAACTCTACATACCTGGGCCCTTGAAAATGATGTGTGGTAACCAGTTTTAGTGTTCAAACAGGTCCAAATCCATGGTGATCAGGTAAACTGTGTACCATGTTTTGCTCTGTCATGTCCTTGAAGGTTTGAGGGGAACCCCACATTCAAGAACCTCTTAATTTCATATCATCTCCTTTAATTAGGCAGGAAACCATCCCATAAATAGGTAGCCAAATGCCCCTAATACCCACTGATCAGCTGGAGAAACATGTAACTTCCAGCTGGCAGTGGCAAGTTCTGAAAAAGATTTGGAGAACTCTACAGTTATTAGAAACCAGGGTTTCTACCAGCCCACTTGACTGAACATCCAAAATTCCACAGAGACAGATGAACAGTACTAATGTTGGTGTATAGGTGTGTACTCTATTGTCCCGGGCTCTGTGTTTCAGGTCCCAGTGTCTCTTCACTAAACCCTAAGTGGCTTAAATTGGAATATCTCTCAATAACAGTTTAGGGACAACCCAAAATTCTAGCTTAAGATGTATAATAAGTTTATAAATAAATTGAAGACACATATGGTGAAGAAAGAGCAGAACTCCAGCAGCACAAAAAAATCAGAGCATATCAACACCCCCAAGAGATTACAAAGGAGATACAGCAGAAAATACCATACATAGAGAAATTGCTGACATTTCAGAAATAGAGTTCAGAATATGGATGGCAAATAAGGGGAATGGAATTGGAAATAAGATAAGAAAATAAATCCAAATAGAAGTGCAAACACTGCCTCAAAAAAATCAATGAAAGTAAAGATAAATTCTCCAAGGATCTGGACATAATTAGGAAAGATATAAGAGATATCAGGAATATATAAAGAAGATATTCAAGGAGTTTTAAATCAGAGTGGAGAATCTCAGCAATAGAGTAAAACATGGAGGAAAAAAATATCAGAAATTAAGGTAAAAACATTTGAACTAACCCAAGCATTCAAAGAGACAGAAAAGAAGAGATGAACAGCAGACCAGTCTCTCAGAGACACAGGACTTCATGAAATGAACAACAAAAATGAAGCATAAGGATCTCTGAAGGAGTAGAGAGTCCTAAAATCATGAAAGATCTACTTCAAGACTTCATGGTAGATAATTTCCCAAGGATTGTAAGATACTCAGAAATTCAGATACTTGATAGTATCAGAACCCCAGGACAACTCAATTCAAACAAACCATCTAAAAGACACATTGGAATTAATTTTTTTAAGTCAAAATGAAAGAGAAAATTCTACAAGCAGCCAGGCATAAGCAATTTCTTACCTACAATGGGAAAAACATAAGGGTAACAGTTGACTTTTAAGCAGAAAATTTTCAAGATAGAAAAGAGTGGTCATATGCCTTTACCCATCTCAGATAAAACAGTTATTATGCCATTATTCTGTATTAAACTAAGGTTCATATTCAAGAGAAAGATCATATCTTTTGATGACAAGCAAACATTGAGGAAATTTGCCTCAAGAAGACCAGCTCTACTGGAGGTTCAGACCCATTCTTTACACTGACCATCACAATGAACCACCAACAAAGTAAAGATACCCAGACACTAAAGGCCAAAGCCTCGCTTCCCCAGTGGCACAAGTGATTAAACTAAATAACAGACCTTCACAAAATAAATTAGCAGAACACACTAGACTTATTAATTCTCTCAGTAAATGTAAATGGCTTAAATTCTCCACTGAAGAGGCACAGACCAACTGATTGGATTAAAAATGTACAAGCTAAGTATTTCCATCTTTAGGAACACATCTAACCTTCAAGGAAAACAAAGAAAAAAAAAAGACTCATGATGAAGGGTTGGAAACCCATATTTCAGGCAAATGGAAATCAGAAAATAAAACAAGAATCACCTTTGTATTTACAGATTCTTTGGGCTTCAACCAAAAAAAGTAAAGAAAGAGTGTGGGAGGAGGTAAGATGGCCAACTGGATCCAGCTTTCAACAGAGGCTTCTGTCCAGAGGGACAGATAATGGTCAGAATAAACCCAATAAAGTTGAAGGTCAGGAGCTGAGCTGAGAGAGAAGATTGATGAGTGTGTTTCTTTCCCTGCTGAGGCAAATTGTGACTCCAAGAAAACAAACTTCAAGTACAAAATCCATACCAAAGAGGGTGGGAGTCCATCCCCTCCCCCAAGACAGTGGCTCATTGTGTGTTCTCTACAAGTGAGCAGTGAACAGAAGACTTCTTGTTTCACCACATGGGAGAGAACTGCTGAACCCTGGGACTCCCTCTCCAGAGAGATTACACTGTGAACCTGTGCATTCTCTTGCCCAGCATAAAAGGTGAACAAATATTTTCCCCATCATTCTGAACTCCCAGTCCACCCTTTACCTCTCACTTAGCAATCTGGAGGCCTGCCACCTGCAGAGCCCCAAGTTTCTGCCAGTTCCCTGAGAGGGCATGGCATCACACTAAAACTGTGACGCATGTGGAAGTGAGGAGAAACAAGGGAGGGAGACTGGCCTGGTGTCATGAAAGTGTGTAGTTGTGGCACAGCAGTGAGGACAGTGGTGCAGTGGCAGTGGCAGAGAGCAACCTACATGGCAGGAGCTGCAGTGCAGTGGCAGCAGTGCACTCTTGCTGGGGTTAAATTTTGGAGACACATGTCCCCGTATCTGTGGTCCACCAGAGTGAGCCAGACCTTGCCCATCAAGAGTACCAGAGGAAGAGTGCAGCTGGGACATAGATGCAGACTCTGTGGGAGAGAGATATGTGCTGTAACAGTAACTTCTGGCTCAGGAAAGACTCTGGTGGAACACTTCCCAATTTCCATTCAACACCAGACCCCAGAAGGAGATGGGCTTGAGCTCCTCCTGACTGCTGGTGGCACAGTGTGGTGGCATGGCCGAGGAGGCACTGACTTGCCATTGACTCTGGCAGGTGCATATTCCTGTTGCATTTGCTCATTGGAGGGAACTTGGCCACAGCCCTGTGGAGTCGCCAAAGATGGAGGCTGGCTGTGGTCTAAGGCAGGGAAGGAAGTACCAATCCCATGCACTAAATCTTGCTGGGTGGGCCTTCCTGGCTGCACTGAGGACCAGAGGGATCCACAATTGAACTGCCAATGGATCCCTGCTGTCTGGTTGCTGGAGTCCCTTTGAACTCTCTTTAAGTTGAACAGTGATTGTGCTGCCTGAGAAAACTGGTTTGGAACTCTTGACCTGGAGCTGCCACCCACGGGCCCTCCAATAGTAAGTCCTGGTTGTGTTGTAGTAGCAGGGGATGAATCTCCTCTTCCAGTTGTAACTGGTGGGGAGAGGCGTGTATTAGTTGCTTATATCTCTCACCAGCTAAGATTTCAGCCCAAATCCACTGACTCACTAGGATTGGACAGAGGCTGGCTGAATAAAAGACAGAGCCACCCAGCCCCATTACAATTAGGTCCTGAGAGTCTCTGGCTTTAGGACTGAAGGGGACCTTTGTAAAGCTGTAGGGGAAAAGCCATAGTCATCAGTCCCAGCTCTTTGTAAAGGGCTGGTGAACTACAACTCCTGCAGCCCTCAGTCCAATTTGACCTTACCAGCTTCATTACCCAAACTGTGAAAAATAATCATAGGGTATAACCAATGGAAAAACTCTGGCAACATGAATATTCAAAGTAGATCAACTCATCAAAGGAATGACAAGGGAGAGACAACAGAAGATGATATTAACAAACCAATGGCTGAAATGTCAGAAGTAAAATTTAGAATATGGATGGCTAATAAAAATAATGAAATGAAGAAAAAGATAGAAAATGAAATCCAAAGAGTTGTGTCAAAGTTGTCTCAAGCAATCAATGAATTAAAAGACAAAATCTCCAAGGACATGGACACAATGAGAAAAGAGATAGCATAGATCAAAGAAATTAAAAATATATTCAAGGAGCTCTGAAATACAGTAGAACCCTTGAGTAATAGAGTGGAGCAGGCAGAAGAAGGTATCTCTGAAATCGAAGACTAAGATTTTGATCATTCCCAAAGACAGTTGTGGGAGCACTCCAAAAGACTAAACATTTATCTCATAGGAATTCCTGAAGAAGAGGATGGTACTAAAGGCACAGATGTTCTACTTCAAGGTATTATGGAGGAGAATATCTGAAGCATGGCAATAGATACAGAAATTCAGATAGTGGACACTTTCAGAACCCTGGCAGGATTCAATCCAAATAAAGCATCTTCTAGACACATTGTAGTTAACTTTGACAAAGTTAATATGAAGGAGGAAATTGTACAAGCAGCCAGACCTAAGAAAGGGATTACTTACAAAGGAAGAAATAATAGAATGGCTGCTGATCTTTCAACCTTCAATCTCCCAAGAACAAAACAGTTTTCAGCCCAGGATTCTGTATCCAGTTAAACTGAGTTTCATTTGTGGTATAGGAATCAAATACTTCACTGACATACACATGTTGAGGAAATTTGCCATAACTAAACTGCTCTCCAGGATATTCTCAAACCCATTTTCCATAATGACCAGCCCAATGGTCTACCACCAAAGAAAACTCACACAGGAAGTTTTGAATAAAATCTAACTCCAACAATGGTGAAATGATTAAAAATATCCACTTGACCTTTGAAAATGACACCTAAAATGTTACCATGCCTATCAATTCTCTCAATTAATGTGAATGGCTTAAATTGTTCCCTAAGGAGGCACAGATTTATTGACTGGATATAAAAACTCTGACCAAGTAACTGTTGGATATAAGAGTCATCTATTACCTTAAAAGATAAAAAAAGACTCCAGTTGAAGAGATGGTCACCTATAATACACGCAAACAGAAATCAGGAAAAAAGAAGGTCTTACAGTTCTATTTTAAGATTCATAAGGTTTTTAACCAACAAATACAAGGAAAGATAAGTATGGACCCTACTTATTTGTCAAAGGAAACACTCAATATGAAGCTATTTCCATATTTAACATTTATGCCAGACTTCTCAATTTATAAAGCAAACCCTAACAGATATGAACATTTTGATATCTTCCAGCACTATAACAGTTGGATATTTTAACACCCTTTTGGCAGTTTTGGATAGATCCTCCAAGAGGAAAATAAACAAATAAATAATGGACTTAAACTTAACCCTAGAACAAATGGACTTAACAGACATCTATAGAACAATAATCCAAACACAACTGAATACGTGTTTTTCTCATAAGCCCTGGGATCATCCTCAAAAATTGATCATATCTAAAGTCACAAGTCTAACCTCAACAACTTTAAAAGAATAGAACTTATCCCCTGTATTTTCTCAGACCATCTTGGAATACAAATGGAGCCCAACAACAACAGGAATCTTCATACTCAAACAAATCCATGGAAACTAAATAACCTTATGCAGAATGATAGCTATGTCAAAGATGAAGTTAACAAGGAAATCACCAAATTTGTGGAACAAAAAGACAATTAAGACACAAATTATCAAAGCCTATGGGATACTGCAAAGACAGTCCAAAGCAGGAAATTTATAGCACTGGAAACCTTCATCAAGAGAACAGAAAGAGAAGAAGTCAACAACTTAATAGGTCATCTTAAGTACCTGGAAAAGGAAGACATTCCAACCCAAAACCCAGCAGAGGAAAAGAAATAAAATTTAGAGCACAATTAAATGAAATTGAAAACAAAAGAATCATTCATAAGATCAACAAATCAAAGAGCTGTTTTTTGAAAAGATTAACAAAATTGATAAACATTTGCTAACCTAACCAGAAACAGAAAAGTAAAATCTCTAATATTGTCAATCAGAAATGATAAAGGAGAAATAATAGCTGACACTTCAGAAATTCAAAAAATCCTTAAATGATTACTACAAAAAACTCTATTTTCAGAAATATTAAATACTGGAAGAAGTGGGCCAATACTTGGAAGCACATCACCTTCATAGATTCAGCCAGAAATAATTAGAGATTTTGAATAGAATTATATCAAGCACTGAAATAGCATCACCTATATGAGACCTCCAGAATAAGAAAAGTCTGGAACCAGAATGTTTCACATCAGAATTCTACAAAACTTTTAAAGTGGAAGTAGTATCTATATTAAATAACCTTTTACACAACTTTGAAAATGAAGGAAAACTCTCCAACACATTCTATGATGCAAATATCCCCCTGATCCCCAAACCAGGAAAATACCCAACAAAGAAACACAATTATATACCAATATAATTAATGAATGTTGGTGCAAAAATATTCAGTAAGAACCTAGCAAATATAATTCAACAACACATCATCAAAATTACACACCTTGACCAAGTTGGTTTTATCCCAGGGTCACAAGGATGTTTCTGCTTACATAAATCTATAAATATAATACATAACACAAATAAAATAAGATAAAAACAAAGATGATACAATTCTTTCAATTGATGCAGAAAAAGCTTTTGATGATATCCAGCATCCTTTCATGATGAGAACACTTGAGAAAATAGGCTTAGACAGGATATTTCTTAAAATGATAGAGGTCATCCACAGCAACCCTACAGCCAAAATATAATATTGAATGGAGTAAAATTGAAAACATTTCCACTGGACAAGAATGCCCAATGTCTCCACTGCTATTCAACAACATAAGGAAGACTTAGCCATGGCAATCAGGTAAGAGAAGGTGATCAAGTGTATCCAGATGGGGTCAGAGGGGATCAAACTCTCTTTCTTCCCAGATGACATGATCTCATGCCTGGAAAACCCCAGGGACTCAACTAAAAAACTCCTAGAAGCAATTAAGAAATACAGCAGTGTCTTAGGATACAAAATCAATACTTAAAATCAGTTGCAAGATGGAAACTGGACCCTTACATATTTCACCATTAACAAAAATTGGTTCTCACTGTATAAAAGATTTAAACTTAAGACAGGAAACTATAAAAATGCTAGAAGAGAGTTCAGGGAATACAGCTAAAATATTTGCCTGGGAAAACTTTTTTATGAGTGAGACCCCCCCCCCCAGCAATTCAAGCAAAACCAAAAATATATTACTGGGATCTCATCAAACTAAAAAGCTTCCGCATTGCCAAAAACATAGTAAGTAAAATAAGCACATAGTCTTCAGAACAGGAGAAGAAAATTGTAGGTTTTGTTTCCAACAAGGGTCTTATAACTGGAATCCACAGAGAACTCAAACTAATCAGTAAGAAAAGATGTGGCCAAGAGACTTGAACAGAAGCTTTTCTTAAGAAGATAGGCACATGGCCTACAAACACATGAAAAAAACTTCATCATCTGTAATCATCAGAGAAATGTGAATCAAAACTACTTTGAGATATCATCTGAGTGCAGTGAGATTAGCCCACATCACCAAATCTCAAAACTTCAGATTTTGGCATGCATGTGGAGAGGAGGGAACACTTATACACTACTGGTGGGAATGCAAGCTAATACGTTCGTTTTGGAAAGAAGTTTGGAGAATACTCAAGGAACTTAAAGTAGGCTTGCCATTCGATTCTGCAATTCCTCTACTAGGTATATACCCAGATGATCAAAACTCACTTTACAACGAAGATATTTGCACCATAATGTTCAATGCAAACCAAATCATAAGGCCACATCATGGAAGCAGCCTAAGTGCCATCGACCTATGCCTAGATTAATAAATTGTGGTATATTTATACCATAGAATACTATGCAGCCGTAAAAAGATGGAGACTTTACATCTTTTATGTTTACCTGAACAAAGCTGGAACAAAGTCTTCTTAGTAAAGTATCTCAGTAATGGAAGAAGAAGTATCAAATGTACTCAATGCTATTATGAAACCAATATATAATCACCTACACTTTCATATGAATGGTAAAACAAAACTATAGTCCAAAAAGAAAGAGGGAAGAAGAGGAAGTAGGGAGGGGAGGAGGTAGGGTATTTAGTGAGACTTCACCTATTCTGCATAATGCAATGGCACATTTTAAAACTATTAAGAGTAGAGTATAAATGTCTACTCTACTTCCTTCCCTGATAATTTCAAGCATTTTTGTACCTATTTTATTTTCAGATAATCTTGCATTTTCCTTTTTGCTATTATGGAGGCAGTGCTCATTAGAGATTTGTATGTAGTAATACAAATTCTAATAAAACCTTTCCAATTTTCAAGAGTATAAATGTCTTACCACAACAAATAAGTAAGTGAGGTGTTGGTTATGCTAAGAAGTTTGATGTAAGCTTTCCACGTTGTATATCAAATTATCACATTTTACCCCATACATGCATTAATGTACACAGTTATGATTTAATTTAAAAATATGTGAAATAAAATATACAGGTATTTGGAAACACCAAGATTTTTGACAGTTTGAATTTTAAAAAATAAATTTTTATGATACTTTCTGGTTCTATTTACAACATACAAATCTCATCAGACTTTGCGAAATTTTGTGATTTCAAACCTGTTATATTCTTCCTATCCCTTCTCTGAAATAATTCAACCACCAGTAATATGATATTTGAAATACTTTTTTTAAGGGAGAGAAAGAGAAAGAGAAAATCTTGAAGGAAGATAGAGAAAAAGAATACATTTTGAGTTGATCAGGTAGTTCTCTGAAGATGACAGGCGAATGACCAAAAAACGCATGAAAAATTGCTAAACATCTTTAAACATCAGAGAAATGCAAATAAAAACTACTTTGAGATGTCACCTAACTCCAGTAAGATTAACCCACATCACAAAACACTAAAACTACAGATGTTGGTGTGTATGTGGAAAGAAAGGAACACTTCTACACTGCTGGTGGGATTACAAACTAATATGGCCTTTTTGGAAAGAAGTTTGGAGAATTCTCAAGAAACTAAAAGTTGACCTACTTTCAATCCTGCAATTCCCCTATGAGGTATATACCCAGATGATCAAAAACCATTTGTACAGCAAAGACATTTGTACTAGAATGTTTATTACAATTCATAATTGCCAAATAATGGAAGCAGCCCAAATGAATGGATTAACTAATTGTGACATAAGTACAACATGGAATACTGCGCAGCCATAAGAAAAAGGATGGGGAGTTTACAACTTTTGGAAATGAAACACATTCTTTTAGTAAAGTATCTCAGGAATGGAAAGAAAGTATACAATGTACTCCATACTATTGTGAAACTAATATATAATCACCCACACTTTCATATGAATGATAACACACAACTATAGTTCAGAATGAAGGAGGGAAGAAAAGAGAGAAGAGAGAGGAGGCGGAGGATCAGAGGAGGGAAGGTATTTGGTGGGACCTTACCTAATGTTCATAATGCAATTGTACATTTCAAAACTACTAAGAGTACACTGTAAGTGTCTTACCACAACAAATAATTAAGTGAGTTGATGGCTATGTTAATCAGTTTGATTTAAGAATTTCACATTGTATATCAAATCAGTATCTTATATCCCATAATTGTACACAGTTATGATTTAACAAAAAAAAATACATTTTATATATTAGCCAAAAAGATAAGAGTTTCATCAGATTTCTCATGAGAAGTTTCATATGCCAAAAACAATAAGCCACATCTTAAAGTTATGATACTAAGCAAACATATTTATTCAAAATAATAACAAAATAAAAACATTTTTCAATATACAAAAGCTTCCAGAATTTTTTGATAGTAGAAACCTACACTACAAGAAATGTTAGAAAAAAGTTCTTCAGGCAAAAGTAATACTATATCAGATAAATACTTGGATCTATACAAAGAAATGAAGAGCATAAATAATTTCAAACACAAAAGTCCTTTTTATTCTCATTTTAATTACTCTATTTATAAATTCTGTCTATAGTAAAGACAATAGCAATAAACTGTGTTTATAACATATGCAAATTTAAAGGAATGACAATGATAATAATAATACAAAAGATAAAAAGGAAGAGTTAACACTATACTGTGATAAGGAAGAAGGAATTAGAAGTATATTTTAGTGAGCAAAGGGGGATAATGAGAAGTATACTGCAGGAAATTCTTTCTACTGCACATGAAATCCTACAGTTGTATTTAAAGTTTGACTCTGAAAATTAAAGAGGTATATTGCAAAGCCTAAGTCAACCATTAAGCAAGTAAAAATGCACAGAATTAAGTAAATAATAGAGATAAATAGAATAAAACTAAATAATTGATAAATCCAAAGGAAAATATACAAATATAAAAACATACACAAAACAAAGAAAGAGATACAATAGTCCCCACTTATATATGTTTTTGCTTGCCATCTTCCAATAGCTTCTCTTACTACCACCAGATTCCTGGAGAAAGGAATGTACACAACAAGAAAACACATAATTGGAGAGGATTTAAAATTAATATTGGTATACTGATTCCTCTATATTCTTATCTTCACAAAATATATTTTTAGAAACATACCTTAAAAAGTAATTTGAGGTTCGGTGCCTGTGGCTCAATCGGCTAAGGCGCCAGCCGCGTACACCTAAGGTGGCGGGTTCGAATCCCCAGCCCGGGCCCGCCAAACAACAATGATGGCTGCAACCAAAAAATGGCCAGGCGTTGTGGCGGGCGCCTGTGGTCCCAGC
>CAUYQV010096848.1:0-13393 GCA_963574575.1 Galagoides demidoff
GGACCACAGGCGCCCGCCACAACGCCCGGCCATTTTTTGGTTGCAGCCATCATTGTTGTTTGGCGGGCCCGGGCTGGGGATTCGAACCCGCCACCTTAGGTGTACGTGGCTGGCGCCTTAGCCGATTGAGCCACAGGGGCCGAGCCTTGAGCCATAGGCGCCGAGCCAAATTGTTCCAATTGTTCATTGTCAAAATGTCTTTACAAAACGTTTGTGTCTGGTGTCTTGCCTTCATAAATATAATCCATGAGACACAATTTAATTTTTGTCCAGACTTCCAGAGTCATTGTCTTGATCCTGAAGTATCACTGCTCAGGCTGTCATTGTAGACAGAGATGAAACCCGGGATGGAAGCATACTGTTTCCAGGACTCTTTTTGGAAGAGGTACTATTTAAGCAGAGGCTAGATATTGGAAGAGGCTAGAGAATGGATTTTGTTTCCTAGTGATCTCTTTTTCCTCTTGGTAGCAACAGTGACAAATCTCTAGTTAAGCAAGGGTTCCTGTCACGTGCACTGCAGTGAACTTCAACATTACTGAAGTTGAGGTGATCTACAAAAGTCAAATGTCTCCTTCTATGACAGGGAATTTCCTGTCACTTTCACAGTAAGTCTCACTTCTAACCACCTCTGATAGAGGGTGGGAAGGAATTTCTTCTTGCCACATTGTAAAGATATAGCCATGTCTGCCATACTATAGAAATTCGGTAAGCTGCTAAACTATGATTCCCATCGAAAACCCTCTTGGAGCTCCAGCTCTGAATTTGGAATACTAAGAACACATCTCCGTCTCCATCCGAGCATCTCCATCAGGATGGCAAGAACCAATTCTAGGGTTTTCCCCATCGCCCATGCCCAGGCTCGTCTTGCCCACTGGAGACCATGCATATGCTGGTTGCTCATGTCATAAGGAAGGCTGCTGTTCTCTTTATTTAGGGCCAACTTCCTTAGTGATTAAGTATATGTGCTGAAAATCTTTACCTGTTTGATACTATTCATGGTGACATTTATTATATAGCAGTTCCAGAATATTATGCAATGTTATGTTAAAAATAACATGACCATGGAAAAAATGTTAAAAATAAAAATGATAAAAATAACATGGCCATGGAAAAAATGAAGTTGATGGAAGACCACTCAAACCAGAAGGTACTTTGTAACCAGAGCACTAGCAAGACAAGAATCCTAATAAAGCTACTGGTACAGTTTAAACGACACTTTAAATGCCCTAATAAAAAATGATTTATTACAGCAAGTGTAGAACACTATCTAACAGAGAAAAAAAATGAGCATAATTTAATGATGAGAAAGAGTAAGAAAAGGCGGGGCCAGTGAGTAGAGCCATCACGCCAAGTGGGCAGAGACAGGGAAGGCCTCACCACTAGTAGGTCACCAGCTAAGCCCACAGAGAAATCTGGGGTGAAGAGGCAGACATACAGAACTGTGCTCCTTTGCAGATTGTACATTCTGCTGTTTTCATGTACATTATGGTCTACTGCTCTTATGTGATTCCAATTTAACTTGCTGGGAAACCTAGAATATGAACATGACTTTCATATTATACAGACCCAGTTCCTTCATTTGCCAATAGTATATGAACTATTTTCTATTATAGAAACTCATGTTGTAACAAGAGACTGCAAATAATTAAAATTTCACCTTTATTGTTACAACACTGCTCATTGAACGATCATATTTGCCTCTAGTTATTTTCTAAACTTTGGCTTTTATGTTATTAAAGTATATATACACATAGTCAAATAGTTCTAGCAGTCCCTTGTGCATCCTCCCCCATTTCCTGCTCCCTGAAGCAACCAACCATTTCTTTTTTTTTTTTTTTTTTGAGATGGAGCCTCAAACTATCCCCCTGGGTAGAGTGCCATGGCATCACAGCTCATAGCAACCTCCAACTCCTGGGCTCAAGTGAGTCTCCTGCCTCCGCCTCCCAAGTAGCTGGGACCACAGGCGCCCGCCACAACGCCCAGCCATTTTTTGGTTGCAGCCGTTATTGTTGTCTGGCGGGCCCGGGCTGGGGATTCGAACCCACCACCTTAGGTGTACGTGGCTGGCGCCTTAGCCGATTGAGCCATAGGCACCGAGCCGAGTCTACTTTATTTTTGTTTCCCTTTTTGCTCCTGGTGGATTTGCATCTCTCTGTCTTCATGAGTGTGTATGTGTTTGCACACATGTGAGTATGAACACATGAGTGCTGACACACAGACGTGCTGTTGTCCACACATGTGCGCGCATGCACATGTACACATGGGTCTGTGTGTCGTTGCATGTTGATGTGTGTACACATGCAAGCTGGTGTGTCCCACTGGTGACTTTTCCAGGCCAGGCCTGGCAGCAGGCGTATGTTTGAGGTACGTGAATCTTTCCGTTCCAGGAAATATTCCCTGGCCCTTCCTGGAATGGCTAATAGTTACTCTGCCTGATGAACTAGAACCTGGTGAAGCTCAGCTACCTAGAATCACTTTGCTCTGGACTTGGTTCCTAGTGACATGGAAGTGGGTCTTGTTGAGGATTTTTTTTCCTGGATGAATCTGGGTCCCAGAGGAGAGTTGACACAGGCTCCTGTGCACAGTGGGTGTCTCTGGGTCCTGCTCAGAGTTCCCTGATGTTCTGTATTCTCTTGTCTTCCTCATGAATGTTGAAGGTCACAGACACCGGGTGTCTGTGGGTTCTGAATGGAGGTCATTAGTATCCAGATGGATGATCCATGTCTTTGATCAGCAAAACAGAGGCCCCTGAGGTCACAACTCATCACCCTTCCCAAGAGTTTTCTCATATATAATCTTGGACTTGGGGTTCAGTTGAGGCGTTCCCCCCACCACCCAAACCTTCTGTTTTTCTGAGGCTCTAGGAGCTGAGGCTGCAAACACAGTACAGTGCAGAGAATTCAATGGGAGTGTTCGGCCAATTATAAAACAACAAAGAACAACAAGAGTATCCCTTTTATTCACCCCACCTCCCTCCCCCTTGTTCAAACGTGACCTTGGCCTCCACTAGCCCCAGGAGTGACCAGGCTGCAGCTGAAATGCAAAGAGAAACAAAACACAAAAAGTTTGGCTTGAGATCCTTAAGAGGCTCAGGAGTTGGCTGTTTACAGGATGTTAGGGGGCAGTTTTCATCCCAAAGCCCTTGGGATGAAATTTGGGGGAGATTTGAAGCTGACCAGTCTGCTCTGACCCGCCTCAGTCTCAGGCGTCCAGGAACCCCTGAGGCCCAAGGCATGGCCACCTTCATCTTCTCTTTATTTTCCCTCCCTCCCCGTCACTGTTTTTTCCTGCTCACTGATTGCCTCTTGCTGGGGAAGGGGAAGGAACTGGAGTGTCCTGACCCTTGTTTGCTTCCTGGCATTTGGGTGGAGTTCCTTCCACCTCTCTGGAAGCTTCTAGAAGGCCACTTGAGCCACTTTAATTGTCCATTCTCTTGGTTTTATGGCCCCCTCACTGGCTGCTGCTCTCAGTCTCAGGTGCTGGTCCTCCTTGTTTCCCTGACCACTTGCTATTGGAGTGTCTCAGGCCTTGGCTGTCCTCTCTGGGTGAGCTCAGCTAGTATCTTTGTCTTGACCACTTCCAAGTTGGTAGCCCTGGGCCCGGACCTTTCCTCCTAACTCCAGCCTCAAGCATCTGATGCCAGCATCTCGGCTTAGGGGTTCCCGAAGGCAGCTCACACCTTCATGCCCCAGCTTCCTGCCATCTTCCCATCTCAGTCAGCGGCTGGTCTTCCAGCTGCCTGGGCCAAAGACTCAACCTTGACTCTGCTCTCTGCACTTCCTGCCTTGAACCTCTCAGGGAGTTTTATAGTTTCATCTTCAAACTATATCCCGAACCCAACCACATCTCATCATGCCTGTGGTGCCATCAACTCTCACCTGGATTCCTGCATCCGCCTCCTCACTGGCCACTCCACATTCATTCACCTTTGCTCCACAGTGGGGTTTTCTCAATAAATATTAGGTCTGCGGGTAGCTCACCATCTGCCTCTGCTCAAAGCCTGGCCAAGGCCTCCATCTCCTAGGAGTCAAAGTCAAGTCACTACCCTGGTCCTCGAGGCCTGTGCCATCACCCCTGATGCCTTTCTGGCTGCGTCCCTGTCCCTTATCTTCTCTCACACTATCCTCCTGCCTGTTCCTCAGACACAGCGGCACAGTCGCCTTAGCTCTTCCCTCTGCCAGAACCCTCTCCCCTGACGTGAGCTATCAGGCCTCCTGTCCAGGATGTTAGGGGCCAGTTTTCAGACCTCACATGGTCACTTTGACAGCCCTCTGTTAATCTTCAGAATCAGTCCTCATCCCCTGTGGTCCCAACCTTCCTCACCCTGCTGTGTTTTTCCTGTACCTCTTCTCACCCACTTAGACACTACACGATTTACCTGTGTATCCTGCTCCCTGCTTGTTGGCTATTTCTCCCCATGAGAATGTTGGGCTGTGAGGGTGGGGACCTTTGTGCTGTGTCCCCAAGCACCTAGAATGATGTCCAGTATATAATCACAGGTTCTCAAATATTTATTAAAAGACAAGCATTGTTCCACAGGATGGCTTGTGACTCATGGCAGTTTGTGGTCCTTGGCAGGACATGAGGCTTCCTCTCCTCTACTTAATCATGGCCACTGCCTCAGGCCGAGATGCCACCATCTCTGGTCAGCAGCTATTGGAGCTTCTTTGTGGGGCTGTCTGCTCATGCTACTCTCTTGTCATTTCTCCCCATTAAAGCCAGAAAGCTCTTTTAAAAATGCAAATTGGATGATTTCCACAAAGCTGAATAAAATCTTTCTGTGTTTGGCATCAAACCTATCTGCCCTGAAGGCTTGTAGGCCCCTTCTCCATGGGTCTATGCCATCCTCATCTCTCAGCATTCTCACCTCACAGGCCTTCCTTTTCCTCTAATTCATCATTCTTCTGACCTCAGGGCCTTTGCACATGCCTCGACTGCCTTTCCTCTGGCTCTTATGCTTGGCTCCTCTTTTATGCTTCAGCTCAAATGTAACCTCTTAAAGAAGATACCCGCTGACCACCAGCTCCTCCCAATGGACAGTTGCCCTCCACCTTCACTGTCTGTTCCATCTGTGTTATAACCATGCCATGTTATTCTCTTCTGAGCACTATCATTCTCTGAAATTATCTTGTTTACTTGCTTGAGGTTCCATGAAGACAGGGACCTTGTCTGCCTTGTTTATGACTATATTCTACAGATGGAGACCCTTGTTCAGGGTAGAGAGCTGCCCAGGGTGGAAGCGTGGGCTGAGACAGGGAGAGGTTCCTAGGGAGGTTCTCAAAAACATGGACTTGGGAGATAGGCTTCTTGGGTTCAATACTGGCTCTTGCACTTTCTGTCTGCAGTTGGCAGTGAGTGACACAACTTTGTTAGGCTTCAGTTTTCCCAGGCCTGCCTATCTACCTTCTTCAAGTAGGTCATATGCCCCAGGGAGCTCCCAGAAGCCTGGGTCCCTGGGTTGTATCCACAGATTGATCCAAGCTCTTAGTCTTAACATACTCCATGTAGGTTCAGTGACTTCTTTCTGATTCCCGTGCTGGGTGTCACCCTCGTTTGAACATTGGAGTCTTTCGATTGACCTCTTTTCTGCCTCCAGGCTAAGTGGCCAGGAGGAGAGGACCCAGGAGTACAAAGATGTCATTGAGGCTGTCTGTGGAGGTGGGTCAGGACAGCCCCAGTTTTGGCAGAGGGACCGCAGGAAGCACAGAAGCTGATTCTGGGGTCACTTCCTCTTCCTCCAGGAGGGAGCAAAGGAGCCTCAGGAGCCTCAGGTTGGTGTCTTGGTCCCATCTGGCATCTTGGATTGGGATGGGGCTGGGAGTGTCTCCCTCTCTGCTGCAGTTAATTCATTATTTAAAGTGGAACCATTTCTGTCATCCTTTTCCTCACCAGCAGAAACTGAGGCTAAGCTGGGAGACTGAGGGTTGGGGGTAGGATTACCTGCTGGTAATTTTATTTTGTACAGGAATATTTGTGGTGTGGCCCATGTGCATGTAATTTATGCAAAATAGTCTATGTGTACTAAATTAAAATAATAAAGGCAGTGCCTGTGGCTCAGTGGGTGGGGTGCTGGCCCTGTATACTGAGGGTTGCAGGTTCAAACCCGGCCCTAGTCAGCTAAAATAGCAATGAGAATTGCAACAAAAATTAGCCAGGTATTGTGGCAGGCACCTGTAGTCCCAGCTACTTGGGAGGCTGAGGCAAGAGAATTGCTTAAGCCCAAGCGTTGGGGTTTGCTGTGAGCTGTGATGCCACAGCACTCTACTGAGGGCAACAAAGTGAGACTCTGTCTACAAAATAAAATAAAATAAAAATAAATAAATAATAAAAGGAAAATAGCAACACTGATCCCAGGTAGACTTGGTTAGTGTCGGCACAAGGAGAGTGCCTGGTGGTGGGGGTTCTTGTGACCCTGGTGTTCCCCCATGGGTCTCAGCATGGAGTGTCCAGCCAGGCTGAATGCAAAGCTGGAGTTAGAGATTCATACTGTTTGGTATGCATGCTCCATTCTCACCTTCCACAGCTTCATCTGAGGTGTAGAAAATAAATGGCCATCTCTACAATGGGAGGGAAAAATTTCCCTTTGGAACCTTCCTGAGGGAGGGTGAAGGGTAATTAGAGAATTTTTCTAAAGACTGGGAAAAGTTTTGGAGGGAATGCTCATTGGCTGTGATTGGCCGGGCTTGGATTACATGTGCAGCCCTGGGCCAATCTCTGTGGTTTAAGAAATGGACTGTTCTGACTGGTCAGGCTTGTATCCGTAGAGGGGCAGGAGGTGGTTCTTCCCCAAACCACTCAGAAATGGGGGGTGCCTTAAAGCAAAAAGGAGGGGCTGTTAGCAGAAGAAGGAAAGGTTGGTGGGCACCAAAAATGGTGCTGGGCCCTTTTCCCCCCAGGTAGTTCCCCCCTTTCCTCCCCACATTGCCTCACAAAGTCATTTGCTTTTACAGTGTTGTAGACTATTTTGTTCAGCTGTGTATCCAAGACCTCCAGGTAGTTTATCAGCTAATTGTTTTTATCAGAGAAAGTTTAATAAGTCCTCAGATTGTTAAATCTGGAACTCCTTGGTTTCACTTAGTTCCAGCTTTTATTTTTCCCTTGGGAAAACCAAAACTTGGAGGGAGCAGGGGCCACAGAGATGGTTAGCCAAAAGTCCAGGCAGGGCAGACTGTTCCAGGCTAGCTGGGGTTGTGGGACACCGGGGCAGAAAGTCCACAGGGTCCCATCCACAGTGCTGCCTGCCCCCATCCTTTTATAAAGTGGGAGAGATGTCAGGGCTGGGGTGTGCCAAAGTTCAGGTTTTATCCACCTCAGGCGGGAAGCTCTGGGGGTGTACACTGGGCAGGGAAGGGAGGGGTGAGGGGAGGGATAGGAGTTTGAGCCCAGGAATCAGTGGCCAGCATCAGAATCTGCCCAGAGGAGTCGATCTGGAATCCCAACCACAGATATATTCTGCAATGTGTCTAGCACACGCTTGCCCCAAGCCCTAGGGCACACACTTCTTTACCTGGGACAATGTGGAGGCCGCAGCTCCTGCCTGGTGTGTGTGAGAAGAGCCCACCAGAACGGCCAGGCCCTGCAGCCTCTGGGAACATCCCTTTATGAGCTAAGAGTGCCCCTAGTCCCTGGGTGAGAGGTGTGGGGCAGAGTGCACCGTGGGCAGTTGGGAGGCGGATGGCTCTGGCATGTCACAGTCTGGGTCAGTCCTGGGTTCCCCAGTCCTTAGGCTTCTCTCCAGCTCTCCAATAGGGCTTAAGCATCCAGGAGCTTAGGTGGATTTGAGCATATAGAATCTAGAGAAAGGTAACTCAGGTTTGAATCCTGACAACTGACTTAATCCCTGAGCCCTTTCTCCTCTTGCGTAAAATGGACTTAATAAAAGTAAATCCTACATAAGGCTTTTGTGAAGGTGGAAGAGTGGACACATGGCACTTAGAATAACACCCTGGCAAGTGTTACGTAAGTGTTTGCTGTTTCCGACATCTTACCCTGCTAGACACAGACTTATAGAAGGATCAGTCTGTCATCATTTTGCCAAAATGAGACCGCACTGTGCATGCTTTCCTGTGCCTTGCATTTCCCACTCCACTGTGGCTTGTTCAGATTGTCCTGGGCACCCGGGATTATCTGGTGATTATCATGCCCTGATTCTCGATGTGTGTGAATTCTCCGTGCTGTGGATGCACTGCAGTTTGCTCAGCCGTTCCCACAAAGGGAGCTTTCAAACTTGCAAAATAATCTGCAAAGCAGCCCAATGTGTGCTTTTCCCACCCCTAGCTTTTAGTTTGAAAAATCTGATTTTAGAAAAATTGCAAGAACAATGTGGTTTGCTGCATATGTGGCTCCCTCTCTCCCTCCCTCCTCTCTCTTTTGTTGCTGAACCTTTCAGAGAGTCACTAGGAAACATCATGACATCTCACTCACAATACAACAGCATGTGTATGGTGTAAGGACAAGGACTCTCTTCTCTGCGACTGCAGATGTGGTCCCACTCAGGAAAGCTGCAATGATCCTCTCTGTTAAGCTGACATGTAGTCTGCGTTCAGATTTCCTTCTGGTTCCACTACACTCCTCATTGCAGTGTTTTTGTTTTAAATGTTTAAATCCAAAGTCACATTTTGTTCTTGTTGCCTTGTCTGCTTTTCCCACTTAATCTAGACCAGTCCTCCCTCTCTTTTCTTTTTGCTGGGTCTTTCACGACACTGGAGTTTGTGAAGGGGCCTGGCCAATTTTTTCTTTCTTTTCTTTTCTTTTTTAGAATTTTAAATGTCTATGCTAATCTTCCTTTGTTGCTCCAGCTTTAGTATATGTACTGCCAGAGTGAGCAGAGGGCAGTTCTCTTGGCAGGGTGTTCCTCGATGTGGATTTGTGTGGCTGCTTTCTCAGAGTGCACGTGTTCTTCCCAGGGCCCCACACAAAAGCCTCCTTGTATGAATGAGATGGGAGCAGAGCTCTCTTTGATGAGCTGGGTGGGGAGTGGGTAGCTGGACACCCTCCACGCCAGCCTGTTAGCCCTCCCCCACAGTGTGCCAGGACTCCATGGCAAATTTGAACCCCCTGGATTGGCAGAAGCCTGTGAGTCCTCCTAGCCCCTCCCCCCACCTGCTTCCTAATTTTCCTGCCTCTGATTCCTTGGCCTTGAGTAAAGATGTGCTGATCCTTCTAACGGCCCTTGGCCAGCCTGTGTCTACCCTGGTGCTATCACGTGGGAAGAGATGGCAGATCTGATGCCTGCCTTTGTCCCCTGGATAAAAAGGTCGTGGGGGCTCTGGGTGCCAGGGCCAGTCAAGTGAAGATGGGAGGCTGGATGGGGTGGCACATGGGGGCTTCTGCCCTCTCACCTCCCCTGACCTGGTCCGTGTGAGCCCTACAGAGAGTCTTGTGCCAGATCGCCCTGGCCGCATCTGGCCTCCTGGCAGTGAGGTGGAGGTCATGCTGGCTTTACTCGGCTCAGAGCCGATTGCAGCCAGGATGCCTTGGCAGCTTCAGGATTTGCAGAGTCTCACCGGTCCTTGGGATTTCCTTCCCCTGTCTGTTCCCAGGCTCTCCGGACTCCACCTGCTGCAACCTCAGGCTTTGCCCTTTCTACTCAGAGTCTTTGGTTTCTTTTTATTGTGAAATGTTGCCCATTTGGTGGGAAATGCACAAGCTCCTGCAGAGGAAGCCATGCTTGTTTCAGCCTGCTCTGCTTTCTATAGCGTCACTCCCAGGCATGTCCCGACACTGGTCTCATTTGATTGTCACTTGAGTGGAAACACACTCTCTGTGTTTTTACTTTGTTCTTGCTGTTTCACACTATGTTTGTGAGATTTACTCGTGTTGTTGCAATACGCTACGCCTCATTTTCACACCTGCGTAATATTCTACAAGAAGGTCACAGTTTACCCATCTTATTCCTGATGGCTATGTATCCGGTACTGGGTTACAAACACTCTTGTGCCCTGGCATTCAAGGGACACTTGGCTGAGTCACCCTTGGGCCTGTTAGGCAGAGTAGGGTGGCTGGTCATGGTGTGAGTGTCTTCACCTTCACCTTTACTGGGAAGTCCCAAACTGTTGTCCAGAGTGGGTATAGTGGCTTTCCACTCCCATCATTTGTTTCTTTATTTAGTAATTTATTGAGGTGAAATTCACATAACATAAAATTAACCATTCTAAATCCAGTGGTATCTAGGACATTCACACCACACATAGCAGTTATGATTTCCCATTTTCTCTATGCATTGTGACTTGGGGCTTTGGGGACACCCTATAGAACTGCCCATTCTCCTTTCCTCCCAGCTCCCCAGGCCTCAGCAACCACCCAACAGGATGTGCCTGTTCTAGGTGGTTCTTATAAATGGAGTCCTGTGGTGTGGGTCCTTTTGTGTCTGGCTTTTGCCACTAGTATAATGTTTCTCAGACCTTCTTTCCTTCTCGTGGCTGAGTGGCTTTCCATGGTATGGATGGACCACATTTGGTTGATCCAGTCATCCATCGAGGGCATCTGGGCTGGTGGCTCTTGGGAGCAGATGCTCCATGGACATGCATGTATGTGTGTTCCAGCCTCCAGCCCCTGCATGCCCTGAACTTGTCCCCTGTGTGGCTGTGTCTTTAGACCCGAGGATGTCCTTGTGCCACCTGCAGTGCTGGGAGTCTATGTAGGGAGCAGTGACTGGGAACTCATGTCCCAGAGGTGGTGCACATGGGTCCAGGATCCTGCCTCTGGCTCCTGCCAGCTGTGTGACCTTGGACAGTTTCTTCATATTTCTGGGCTTCAGGACGTATGTGGGTCTGTTCCTGCTGCTATCACAAAAGGCCACACACTGGGAGCTTCTCTGGAGGCCTCTCCTCTGAGCTCAAAGACAGCCGCTTCTCCCTGTGGGCATGTATTCCCAGGGTCTCTCTGAGTGTCCTAATCTCTTCTTATAGGGACACCAGCCAGATTGGATTAGGGCCTACCCTAATGCCCTCATTTCAGCTTAATCGCCTCTTTAAAGGCCCCATCTCCAATATTGTCCCATTCTCAGGCAGCAGGTGTTAGGGCTTCAACATGTGGATTCGGGGGAGACGCTATGGTAGTAGGACATCTGTAAACTGGGATGGATGTAGGGACTGTGGGAGTTGGAGGGGGCACAGGGAGGTCCTCCACACGTGGGCTGTTCATGTTTGGGGGTTACATCTCCAAGCGTGCACAGTTGCTCCTGCCCAGTTGATAGTTCTCATGCTGCTCCGTGTGAAATCTGTCTGTGCTGCAATGTGTGTCTCAGGCTCATAGCTTCTTGCTGCTGCCCAGACTCCCTAGTTAGTGTCCACCCCATTTTATTTATGCCTTAGCGACAGGTACCTTGCTTTTGTCCAATTCCTGCCCCCACAAATAGCAAATATCCTGGAACCTGCTGCTTTGAACTTCTCCAGAATTTTCCAGGGATGTGGGCTGAGCACAGTGGCTCGTGCCTATAAGTCTAGCACTTTGAGAGGCTGAGGTGAGAGAATCACTAGATGCCAGGAGTTTAAGACCCGCCTGGGCAATATAGCAAGACCCCATCTCTATAAAAAAATTAAAAAATTAGTGGGGCATAGTGGTGACCTCTTGTAGTCCCACCTATGTGGGAGGCTTAGGCAGGAGAATTGCTTGAGCCCGGGAGTTCAAGGCTGATGTGAGCTGCTATGGCTCCACAGCATTCTAGCTGGGGAGACAAAGCAAGATCCTGTCTCCAAAAAACATTATTTTTTCTGGAGATGTGCTGGGAGTGGAATTGCCATAGGGCAACAGGGAAACCAGTTTCACTAATTTGCCTTCCAGAAGGCTGTTGCTATCTACCCTTGTCTTTCACATTCTCCTTAGCGCTTGACACAATCCTGCCTTCTAGGATGTCTGCAGGCCCAGTGGGTAAATTTAATTCTTGTTCCTTTTGTAAGTTGGCAGGTGGGCTCTGATGCACCCAGGGTTTGAGGAACTTGTTGGAGTCACACAGCAGACTGGGGCTAGACACCTGGCCTTTTGCCTGTTTTTTTCAGAAATTGTGGCCCCTGAAAGCGAGGTCTGATATGGGGAGAGGACGTGGGCTTCTCCTGTGGGTTGAGAAGGCCCAGGGTGAGAGGGCAGCTCTTGTTGAGGATGGGGAGAGGGCGTGGATCCCTTCCTTGCTGCCTTCCTGCTGCAGGAATCCATCTAAGGCGTCCCCTCTGCTAGTGACGTGCTGGTGGTCTCCCTTGGGGTGTGACCATGTATTGTGTGTGTCAGTCTCTCAGGGCTGAATAACAAAGCAACACAAACTGGGCAGCTTAAGCAGCAAAAACTCATTTTTTCACAGTTCTGGAGGTCACAGGGTCGGTTCCTTCTAGAGGCTCTGAGGGCGAGTCTGTCCCAGGCCACCCTCCCAGCTTCTGGTGGTGGCCGGCGCCATGGTGTTGCTCAGTCTGCAGACTCAGCACTCCCTCCTCTGCCTCTGTCCTCACTTGACATATTCTGTGTCTTCTCTTTTTCTTCTAAAGGCCCATCCTAAACCTCAAGATTTCATCTTGAGATTCTTGGTAACATCTGCAAGTAGATGTTACTTTATTCCAAGTAAAGTCAGATTCTGAGGTTCCAGGTGGGCATAAACTCTGCGGGGGGGGACACTCTTCAAACCATTCCATCATGCGTGTGGGTGCCCAATCCTTGGACCTGCAGAACTCTGCATTCAAATCCAGATCTCACTACTTGGGTTCTGTGGGAACTCACTTTTCTCCTGAAAGCTGGCTTCCTCCTATCCAAATAGGGCCAATTTCCTCTGTGCCCAGAATTGGGAGTTCAAGTGCGGCAGCTGTCAGGGTCATGTGACTCAAGACTGGGTGAGTGTGTTCTGCGGGGGCCAACCTCTTGGCCACACAGCACCAGCTGTCATTAAAAATAAGATAAGGGGCTTGGCACCTGTGGCTCAAGTGGCTAAGGCGCCAGCCACATACACCTAAGCTGGTGGGTTCGAATCCAGCCCGGGCCCGCCAAACAACAATGATGGCTGCAACCAAAAAATGTCCGGGTGTTGTGGTGGGCGCCTGTGGTGCCAGCTACTTGGGAGGCGGAGGCAGGAGACTCGCTTGAGCCCAGGAGTTGGAGGTTGCTGTGAGCTGTGATGCCATGGCACTCTACCCAGGGGGACAGCTTGAAGCTCTGTCTAAAAAAAAAAAAAAAAGATGGCTTGGCACCTGTGGCTCAAGTGGCTAAGGCGCCAGCCACATACACCTAAGCTGGTGGGTTCGAATCCAGCCCGGGCCCGCCAAACAACAATGATGGCTGCAACCAAAAAATGTCCGGGTGTTGTGGCGGGCGCCTGTGGTCCCAGCTACTTGGGAGGCGGAGGCAGGAGACTCGCTTGAGCCCAGGAGTTGGAGGTTGGTGTGAGCTGTGATGCCATGGCACTCTACCCAGG
>CAUYQV010096849.1:0-33995 GCA_963574575.1 Galagoides demidoff
ACTTTGTCGTAGCTCATAACAACCTCAAACTCTTGGGCTCAAGCAATCCTCTTGCCTCAGCATTCTGAGTAGATGGGACTACAGGTGTCCACCACCACATCCAGCTAATTTTTCTATTTTTAGTAGAGATGGGATAGTCTTGCTCAGGCTATCCTCCCACCTCGTACTCCCAGAGTGCTAGGGAGTACAGGTATGAGCCACTGAGCCCAGCCTCATCTCCAATTTTTTAATTTTAGATTTATTGATGATCATTCTCATTAAAATTCACCCAAGTCTGTTGTTCATTTTGTATGGATTTTGTCTTGTCCTCCAAAGTAGCCAAAATTCAGAGGTTGTGGCACCTCACATTATCCATGAGCCCTGCTTTAGCTTTAGAGTAATAATGGCACCCAAACATCCAGAATCCTGAATTGTCTTTTTTCATTTTCTTGGTTTTTTGGAGACGGAATTTCACTCTGTTGCAGGCTCTAGTGCCATGGCATCAGCCTAGCACACAACAGCCTCAAATGCCTGGGGTGAGGCCATCCTCCTAGTGAGCTGCCCAAGTAGCTGGGACTACAGGTTCCTGCCAGGAATGCCTGGATAATTTTTCTTATTTTTAGTAGATATTAGGTCTCACTCTTGCTCAGGCTGGTCTTGAACTTCTGAGCTCAAGCAATCCAGCTGCCTCAACCTCCCAGTGTGCTGGGATTACAAGTGTGAGCCGCTGTGCCCAGCCTAAATTTTCTTATCAGCACAGATCTAAAAGCTTTTTGGATATTTCTCTAAATTCTGTCAGAGACTTCTTTCTGAATGGAATCTCATTTCAATCTGTCAAGACCAGGGTAGAAGCAATTGTACGTTGAAAGGGAGGTTGAGTAAGTGTATTTCTCAGATGTCATTCAACTGTGGGGTTCATTGAACTTTTGGTTCCAAAATTGAGTGTGTCAGACATGCCACATTCTCAATGCCCAGCTGTGAAATTAGGAAACTTCTTCTGTTGTGTGGCTACATCCTACGGTAAACCTGTGACTTTGCTGGGCTTTGTGGTCTGTCTGAAATGTATGAGGGGATTAGGACTATACCTGGCACCTTGACAGCACTCAGCAATGGTTAAGGGATTGCTCCTTAGTGAGCCATGAGTCTTGGGTAGCCGTCCTCACCTTGGTTCTCTCTCCTCCTACTGACCCTTCTAAACACTATAATTCCAGTTCATGATGATTTTTATATTAGCAGGTGGAAGAGAAGCTGCTACCTGGAGAGATTGAGATATCAGCATCTCACTGTCTTCTCCCACCTAGCACAGCTGAGACTGGCCTCCTTCCTATCAAATATCTATACCCCAAGGCCCTTCACCCCACATCACCAAAATGAGAAACCCATACTCTAAAAGAAAAAGCATGGTACCCCTCCGTTTAATATTTTTTGTACTGTATTTTATGTGCTTTTAATGATATTAGAAATAGAACAAAAGTATGTTGAAAAAATGGAACCAAATTAAGATAGAAAGTCTAGTTTGCAAGCTAAATGTGATACTTCTAATAGTAAACTGTTGTGTTTTCTTTGACACCTGAGGACATGACTCCAAAACCTGGATCATATCCTGAAAAAAAAGGGTGGGGGAGAGTTTTTGAGGACCCACAAAATGGTGACACATTTCTCAGAGAGAAAATTGTGAGCTGCCCAAGAGATTCCCTACCCTTTAGTTTTGCAGTGAAATAATGGCATTAACCACTGGAACAATAGTAGCAGTAGAATTGGGGGGACTTTCCACTTGTTATCCCAACCAAAATCTAGTTTACTCATATGCATGTTGAACCATGGCTGGAGTCTGCCACGAACCTGATTGTTAATTGTCAGTTACTGATTATAGCTATCCCCAGAATGCGTTACAGCTCAAGAAATAGAGAATTGGTTCCTTAATGGAGAATGTGGAATTGCCAGGCTCTCACATACGGGAGGAAGCTCCAGATGAATTACAGAGCTCTGGCATCACAGATAGGATTCCTTTACAAGCCCACAGGTGCCCATTATGCATTTCCTGTCTATCATAGTGAAGTAAAGGCAATAACATCATTTGATGATGGGTCTATTCTCTCCAAATTTCAAGATTGAAATAGAAAGATGACACCTGAACGCAATTCCCGGGGCGGCCGAGTGCTGTCCAGCCCTCGCAAGATGCACAAAAGCAAGCGAGGCCCAAAGAAGTCTATTAGGGGATTTGTTTCAAGGAGCTCGGTATTTCTTACATTCGCGTTTTACCCGATACTTAATTTAACTCCACGAGTAATATAATACACTGGGGCAGGACTGCAGCGAGGTGAATGGTATTGCAGCCTGCACATCATGTCTGACCTTGCAGCTGAGTATTAATTTGAAGTAGTGGAATTAAAATTTTCTATTCTTTTGCATTGTCATGCCTCAGGTTGATAAGCACAAAGAAATGTAAATAAAAAAGACCTATTTCAAAACCTTTCTGTACAACCTTTTTGTTTTATGACAAAAGACAGTTAATTAACATACTAGCAGTAAGCAGCCTTCCCAAACTCATGCTAATTATGTATTCTGTTGACCGTGACTCTAGTCATAAGGTAATTGGCTTGCAGCAACATGACATTTCAAATCATCTCTTGAAATTACATCAAAAAGCCAGTCTGTTTTGTTTTGATAGGGGAACAATCAATTTGATAAGTGGTAACACAGCTCATTGTTTCACATTAATTAGACTAATTGCTGCATGTTAGCCTCTGAAATAGACAGAACTTGGAGAAGACAAAGGCTGCGGCCTTTAGCATGCAGTGCATGTGATGGTTCCACTTGCTTGCACAGACTGTGGGCAGAAAACAGAGCTGTTAGGAGGCAGCCTTGCAGGAGGCTGGGTGTTAACAGTAGTTTGATGTGTTATGCTTAATATGCTGGCTTCCAATTATAGCATCCAGGTTCCAAGTCTCACAGAGGAAAGGGGGTGGCCCTGAAGAAGAGCTCTTTCCCAATGAAGCAGGCCTGGGTTTCAAGGAAGTTATAACTTCTAGCCCTCATCGTCTCTCCTTCAAAATCCATGCACCTTAGGTCCCTGCCAGGCAGGCATTCTTACGTCCCCTTGTTGTGTTCTAGGCTTAAATTAAATACATTGAAAAACGGACCAAAACAAAATCAATAAAGCGAAACAAAAAGAAATACCTAAAGGTTAAAAAAAAAAACCAAAACCAAAAAACCTTTTTATCCCCCCAATTATAAAACAGAGTGTTTTAACCCACCAAGATTCAGCAAACTCTCATTGTGGACAGGCCTAACCCTTGAGCACAGCAAATGCCTTTTGACAGACTGTACCTTCGTTTGTTCTCGAGACCACCAGCTTGGCCAAATGGGACAGTGTGGTATTTATGACAACAGCACATGTCAATCTCAATTGGCAGCGGAGAGAATTTCACTTGTGACCCGCCTGGACTTCTGATGCTCACACAGGTTGATGGTATCTTGTTACTGGGTGTCTGATGCAATGGAACAGAACTCCCTTCCAAGTAAGAGGCATCCAGCACTTTAAAACCCCAGATGCACTGCTGCCTCTGCTGCTCGACAGTGTCTAGGTACCCAGACACGGCTTCGGAATATTGCTAGCTAACTCATCAAATGTGCAAATCGGGGACTGTTGACTGTACTGTTTTCATCTGTGAAGTGGGAAATCAGTCTAAATATTTGATTCTGCAGTTGTATACCATCAAATTCAGTGAGGTTAGATGTTAAATCATCTTGTTGGCTTTGGGCTGAATTTGATCTAAGAAAAAAAAAATCTCAAACAACCGACTCTGCTAACTGCTACCACAGCACGATTCAAAGACTAGCTTTCCCATGCTCATGGCGTGGCAAGGACTGTTTCTCACTCATTTCTTCAGCTATTCCAAGAGTGGTGTTGTCTTTGAACAGGAAGGACCTCAAAAAATAAACATAACAGTTTTTTCATAAGCTACACAGCTGCAATACACATCCCAAAATTGTAAGTACGATATTCCTCCATTTGTAAATGCTCTGGGCTTTCGTTGAAATTGCAGAGGGGCAGATGATGATGAAATTCAGACCTGGCTTAGAAAATGAATTAGAAACATTTCAAGGAGAAACATTTGCTTCTATATATGAAGGCGTCTCGGGCAGGGAAGGGGTGTGTGTGTGTGTGGCCATGTGTGCCAAAGGAGAGCATTTCAGTTCTTCTCTTTATCACTCCCTCAAAGGAATGATCCTTCTGCACGAACTTCAAAGCACAAATTTGTGCAGCAGGTTTAATTTGGTCATTTGAAAAAAAAAGAAAAAGGCTTGTGGCATAGCAGAAGCAAGCAATTAAATGATTGCTCCTACAAGTTAATAAATCTTCAACAGCTTTTTAAAAAGGTACAAGGATTTGTGATGTAAGCGTGCTAATGTGCTGTTTTCCCTCTAAAATCCCAGGGTTTATTCAGAAGGTAAATGATGGGGGGGGGGGGAAGTACCAAGATTGAAGCCCCTTAGCATTCAGTTTAAGTGTTGGTTCCACTTGCCTGAGCACAAGTTGGAAGTGGCTTTGTTAGGATTCCAGCCGCCGTCCTCGCTGTCACTACTGGTTCTTGTATAGTCAAGCCCCTCTCTGTGCAGAGCAAATCTTTGCTCAGTTAAGCGAGCGTCAGTCACTGGTTAAGCTTGGCTGCCGGCCCAGGGTTGTTAGGCTTTCCCGTCTACACCTGAATGAGATATTGACGAGACATTGCTACCTAAACAGAGTTGCGAAACTGTATAAATAAATAAATAAATAAATAAAATTGTCATGGGGCTGACAGACTAATTTTGAAAACGCTACTTACACTTCCAGTGAGCCGGCAGAGCCAGGAAACTACTGCTTGCTTGGTGCGAGGTGGTATGTGGCCAATTGGTTGTGTGAATCCTTTTTTTTTCCCCCCCATACTGCCTTAAAATTGTGGATTTGGAATGAAGTGGTGGGTGGAGGCCGGGTGATCGGCAGATTATGAACCCGCATAGGACCTTTTTGGCCAGTTACTTGTTTAATTGAAATGGACTTCACCCTGTTATCTCCTTACCAAAAGCTCTCCAGAACAAAACACCGTGAAATAAAGTGACAAGGCTTTAGAGTGGGAGGGGGTGAACTCTGACAAAGACAGCTGCTGCTGAGACAAAAAGTAAGATCCGAGAAAATCAGGGATGAGTAGGAAAAAAGACATAACATAGGACTAGTTTTAAGTAGGAATGGCTGGCAGAGCTGTTAATCACACCGAGTGCTCAGAGCTATAGGGATTGTGTGAGTATAGTTAAGACCAAAAAACAGGGGCTCCACAGAAAGCTCTGAGAACAGCACCAAAGGCTCCCAATGAAATGGAAAGAGGATGACCCGTTAGAATGAGCTGGAAGACAAGCCTGGAAAAATCTGAGGGATTTTAGCAAATGTTTAGATTCTTTGATGTTCACTATAGAAATAGTATTTGGCTGTGACTGTGGCAGTTCTTATGCTCATTCCCAAATAAAAAAGTAGATTTTTATTGATGGCTCTAGATTGGTTATTCAGCAACATTTGATGAAAGGGAGTTGGGGCTGGTTCACAAGAATCCAAACAGTCTAGCGCACCTTTGTTACAAGAAACGATTAATTGGAGGTTTCCTCGGAAACATCAGAAATTATTGTAGGTTCTGAAGATTTTATAACTTCTTTTAAAATAGATTCCGTACTCTCGTGCTGTGTGTGTGTTACTTTAATATGTGATTTCTCCTGGATGTTCTACAACTTCCTTATCATTGTGACTGTATTGAAAGGGGTTGATGCTCCCTGCTTGGCGACCCCGTGTCCCCAGCAGAGGAAGCTGGACCCTGGGGTGATGCGATTGCAATGGTGGACTGTGGCCCTTCACCCTCATTTTTCACTCGCTACTGTAAGCACCAGCCTCCTGGCTGATGTCCCAGAATCTGGACTTTGACAGCTCAGGCACAGAGGACAACTCCCCAGCAAAAAAATAACAGCCCCTGTGTACAACAGCACGGTATTGAGAGAAAGCCTTCATGATAAAGTAGGTCATGTCTCACTTCACTGTTGCTTTACCTCTCTTCACTCTGGTTTTATAATCCGTAAGCGGAGATAGTCATATCTGCCCCATAGGTTTGCTGAGAAAATTAAGTGAACCTGAAGCTCCCACCCAGAGCATAGCACATAGGAGCTTTGTGGTGGCCATACTGAGAAGTGTGGCCTGGGTGGCGCCTGTGGCTCAAAGGAGTAAAGCACCAGCCCCATATGCCAGAGGTGGTAGGTTCAAACCCAGCCCTGATTAAAAAAAAAAAAAAAAGAGAGAGAGAGAGAGAGAAGTTGTGGCCTATTTTTCTGTGGCATAGAAATTATCTTGTAATCTAATCAGGATTCATGGATGTGTGGTACTTGTGTTCACTCAGGCCCTATACTGAGAAGGGGCTTGCACTTGGTTTAATTCTCTGCTGTTACCATCTTGAAATTTTTAATAATTTCTGAAAAGGGGGCTCCATTTTTATTGCATTGGGCCCCACACATTATATAGTCGGTTCTGAATATAGTAATTTGGTTAACCTACACATTTTTATTTCTTTTCTACCTACAATTTCTATTGGATATTGTTCCGCTAGTTTTTGGCATTCTCAGGCACAGAATTGCCACTCAATTCTCTCTTTTTTTGACTTTCCTGGCCGCAACATTCCTTCCTTCCCAGTTTGCTCCAACCACACTGTTATCCTCACCCTTCCTTTGCCCCTGTGGCCCATTCCCTTGCAAGATTTACGTTGCTATTCCTTCCTGCCTCTGGTAAGTGGGCATAATTTCCCCACTTCCCCAAACAGAAAGAAAGGACTCCTGGAGGGAGGCTCTGTTAGGTTGGGATGGCTAGTATCAAAAAGTCAAAGAGAAAGCAAATGTTGGCAAGGGTGTGGAGAGAAAGGAATGCTTGCACCTTCTCAGTGGGAGATAGATTGGCACAGCCATTGTAGGAAACAGTATGGAGTTCCCTAAAGAACTGAAAAATAGAATTACGATATGACCAGCAGTTCCTCTTCTGAATCTTTTCTTAAAAAGTGAAATACCGTGGAGGTGTCCTCACAGCCATTTACTGTATACCTAGTCTGATTCTTCTCCAGTCAAGGCACTGGACACTATGCTCTATTGTTTTCTTTTCCAAACATGTTGCATCGCACCCTTCTGACACATAGTCAGTATTTAGAGTTTGTTGACTAACTCAGTTAACCAAACAAACCAGTTCCCAGAATTGCCAGGTGTACAACTCATTTTTGTCTCACCTTCTTATAAAACTTTCCTCTGCTTTCCTTTGACAGAGTACTTTTGAGTTGTGAGGTGCTTTACATGTATGTCAAAAGCACCAGATAAAAAATCAAATGAGCAGGATTGCCTGCAAAGTAGAAATCAGCTCCTAACTATCAAGCATTGGTAACTCACACAACTCCATAACAGAAAAACAAATTATCCCATTTTTATAAAGACAGGGAAAGACCTGAATAGACATTTCCCCAGAGAAGACACAAAAATGGCCAGCAAGGGTTTGAAAATGTGCTCAACATCACTGATCATCGGGGAGGGTAAATCAAAACCACAGTGAGATACCATCTCACACTGGTTAGATGCGTACTGCCCAGAAGCCAAGCGATGACAAGTGTTAGCCAAAGTGGAATCTCATTCAGCCTTAGAAAGGAGGTCTTCTCAGTACAACAGTGTGGGTAAACCTGCAGGAGCCTATACTGAGTGAACCGAGGACAGAGAAGGAAACACAGTGCAAGATCGTACATATAAATGTGCAAATACGGAGTGACAGAGACTAGAACAGTCACAGGTGCAAGGGCTGAGGAATGGTAGGAAATGGAGAAGTGTCAGTCAAAGGAAATAAACCAGCAGATGCATAACCAGGTCTGGCCGAGCACACTCAGCTACTCCAGAGGCACGTGAGCCCAAGCGTCCATCCTGGGCAGTGAGCAAGACTTCATCTCTTAAAAAAAAAAAAGAATAAATTAATTTTTTTTTTTGAGACAGAGCCTCAAGCTGTCCCCCTGGGTAGAGTGCTATGGCTTCACTGCTCACAGCAACCTCCAACTTCTGGGCTCAAGCGAGTCTCCCGCCTCAGCCTCCCAAGTAGCTGGGACCACAGGCACCCGCCACAACGCCCGACTATTTTTTGGTTGCAGCCATTGTTGTTTGGTGGGCCAGGCTGGATTCGAACCCGCCACCTTAGGTGTATGTTGCTGGCACCTTAGCCACTTGAGCCACAGGCTCCAAGCCTAATTTTGTTTTAAAAAGCAGCAGTTATGTAGGATGAAAAAGTCTAGAGATCTAAATACTTAATAATGTATGAACTATTTGGGGATCGGTTAATGTATTAACTGTATTGGGGGATTTTGCTAAAATAGTAGATGTTAGATGCTCTTACCACACACACAAAAATAGATAAATTTAATAGTTAAAAATGAGATGATGGATATTTTAATTTCTTGACTATGGCAACCATTTCACTGTAGTATATGACAACACGTATGTATATATATAAACATTTTTAAAAGAATTGATGCAAAATTAAATGGATATCATTGCATATACTTAGTCAAAGTGAAAGGTTCTTATAATTCTTATTCTATCTGTCAATATATTTTAGAACTTTAAACTCTTATCCCAAGGTCTGAAAGCATGTTTCTTTACAGGGCTTTATAAATTCATGGGCTTAGAAGCTTTTCACATGTGGGCCCACAAGACCATAGAGACTTCATACAGGGATGAGTTTGGTGGTGTGCAGAGATGTGAATTAGTAAACTCTGTGAAATGGAATGGTAAATTTTATGAGCATATGCAGTTTTCCGCAGAGAAAGTCCCTAGCTTTCATCAGATCCTCCAAGGAGCCTCTGGCCCAAAAGTAATTAAAGACCCCTGCTTTGGTATTTCAATTTGAGAAAATGATGTTTCTTTCTTATTAATATAGAATACTATATGTGATAACTTCCCATTATTAAAAGGATGCTTTCATGACTTTTAACAGCCTCCCCCATAGATAACCTTATTTACCAACTATATATTTACAAAAGGTATTTTTTAAATGGTCTTCTGTCTTGGTTGAAGTTTTTGTGTTTGCTTTTCAGAGTTATTTGTGTTTTTCTTCCTTTTTCTCTCCAGCCTGGGTTCTTACGGCTTTTGCTAATATTTTGGGGTACAGAGGTGCACCATGGAAGGGTCATTTGAGAAAGCCCCAGTACCCTTGGCTACTTAGTGGTGTATTTATTTTGTTGTTCTGGTTTGTTTTTAGAATTCATATCATTGATGTGCTTGGGGCATTGGTGACAATATGTTAATGGTTTCCTGACTGGGCAGACATCTGTGTTGAGAGGTGTTAAGTTTTCGGTAAAATCATCTGTTTTCTTAATTCAAATTTACCTGCAATGTTAGTCCCTTTACAACTGAATTGTGGGTCTACTTTCCTCCCCATTAGCAACTTCAGTTTCTTTTTTTTTGTTTGTTTGTTTTAGTGTAATTTCATTTGAAAGTGCTGAGATTCCTTTTCCCCCTCCCCCTAATAAGGTAGAATATTTTACTTACACATAAATGTAGGGTGTTTTAGGGGGGAAGGAGGGAGAATCCCTCTCCTCGAGAATATTGCATGGATATAAGGCCACATAATAGGGTCAGTGATAATTCCAAATGACTGACAAATGAAATAGTTGCAGTTATTGTTGCAGATAAATTTGCTCGGCTTAGCAGAAGTGCCTGGGTGTCTCTATAATGGGTGTACATTGAGGATGTAAGCTGGCCAGGGGTCAGTGAAGCAAAATTCAAAATTTCATCTTCTTGGTTGAGATTTTGCAAACCCCTTATGGATATGAAAACCTCATTGTGATAATATCTCCAAGTGTTCTTACCTGTGTCTGTCTTTATATATTCCTCATTCCTCCTGTAGTTCTTTCCAATCTATCTAGAGCAGTGATTTTCTGATCTATCTAGGGTTACTGCATACAGGTGTGGTGTGAGAGCATCTTAAGTGTGCCTACAACATTTCTAAAGAGTTAATTAAATTATTTTTGAAAGAGGTTCAAAGTACAGTAAATATATTCTTTTTTTCCCTCTCTTTTTTTTTAATCAATATAATTTAAGCGTGCTATGAAAGTTTAACGCAAGGTTCGAGTGTGCTATGAGATGAAAAAGGTTGAAAAACCCTGATCCAGAGTCTGAATTGAGAAATTATTCATAACGTGTACAGTCTTGTATTCAATCTTCTTGTGCGTGGAAGAAAATTTGCCTCTCTTAAATTTTAACCTCGTGAGGACAAGAACTTGCCTTATGTAAGTGCCAAATGCATCCCTTTTAACCCTTCACTGATTCAATGACAGTAATGTCTCTTTCTATCCCCAGAAATCAAGTAAGCTATTTAACCTGTTATTGGGGGGGGCGGGTGGTGTGTTTGGATATTTAAAGCTAGCTGGGGTAGACTTTGTTCCTGAAATATATATATATATGTATAAATATATATATATATATTTTTTTTTTTTTTTTCTGGCCGGGCCGGGTTTGAACCAGCCACCTCCCGTATATGGGGCGGGCGCCCTACTCCTTTAAGCCACAGGCACTGCCCCTGAACTATTTTTTAAACATGGCAGAAAAAGCAAGAGCCATTGTGTAACAGACAGAAATGTTTGACCAAATTCTGCTGGTCCTGATTGTGAAATGTTTGAGAATGGAAAATCATTTCGTGTTTATTAGAATTCTGTAGTCAGGAGAACACCCCGGCCCCTGCTTTTGTCAGTGATTTTGGATGTAAATTGCAATGGGGTCGGTTAAGTAACATTGAGTAACATTTATTGAATGAACTCTTTGGGTCTTGGAAATAATATAATCAAGCCTTTTCATTTTTTCAGTGAAAGGGTTTATCTTCCAGCTGATTTAGGTATCTATCCCTGGTCAGTTAACTGGTGTTGTTAATAGCAATTATATGAGTCAGATACTTGTTTAAATGCTTTCATATTTTAAGCTCATTATCTCACAATATTTCCATAGGCATATAAAAAGGGCATCCCCTTTTACAGATGAAAAAAATGAGGTACAGAGAGGTGCACTTGCCCACTGAGATCACGTCTTTCTGTCTTTCGTACCTATCCATTTTTTTCCATCTTCACTATCCCTGCTTTAGGCCAAGCTACTGGCCCTCCTATCTGGACTTCTCCCGAGACCTCCTAACTAATTGTCCTGCATTCATTCTTACTGCCTAGAAAGCCTCTACCCCTGGCAGATTTGACAGTCTAGTTTTTCTTTTGGCCGGGGTTGGGTTTGAACCCGCCACCTCCGGCATATGGGGCTGGTACCCTACTCCTTTGAGCCACAGGCACAGCCCTTGACAATCTGTTTTAAACTCCAGTCTGTTGGTGAGCACATGTGGCTTGCAGGGCTCTCAGAAGGCAGCCCCCCTTGCTTTCCGAAGACCTCTTTCCTGGTCACAGTACTGCAGCACTCGCCCCAGACTCTGTCATAGATCAGGGCCTTTGCTCAGACTGGCTTCCATCTCATCTCGAATATCTCTTTCTTGTGTTCCTTTCCACAGACTTACATCTAACCACTACTAAGATCTTAACTCGAAAGTCCCCTCCTCAGGGAAGCCTTCTCTAACTCCCCAGCTAAACTGGATGCCTTTGTTCCAACCTTAGAACCCTGAGGGACTATGTTAGCTTTGCTTGCCTTTGTGTGGCTCAGGTTAATAGAGTCCCTAGTTCACAGCAGACCAGGAGTGTGGGCTGTGAGGAAAGAAAGAGAGAAGGAAGCCCTACGCTCCCAGGAATCATTCAGCCTCTCTGGGCTCAGTCAAAGGAATCCAGGTGTTGATACAGTATCTGATTTGAGGTCTGACATGCTGCTTACTTTGAGGAACAAGGACAAAACAGAGATCAAAAGTGATGCTGAGGGCTGGGTGTGGCGGCTCACACCTGCAATCCTAGCACTCTGGAGTGCAGGGAAATTTCTTGAGCTCAGAAGCTTTACAGTAGCCTGAGCAAGAGTGGGACCCCATCTCTACTAAAAACAGAAAAAACTAGGTGGGCATGGTACACATGCCTATAGTCCCAGCTACTTGGGAGGCTGAAGCAAGAGGATCCCTTAAACCTAGGAGTGTGAGGCTGCTGGGAGCTTTGATGATGTCATGGCACTCTAGACTGGGCGACAGAGTGAGACTTGGTCTCAGAAAGAAAAAAAAAAGTGATGCTGAGAATAATTCCAGATGATCTGTATGAATACTGTGCCCTAACTGAGATGGAGCGTAACCCCCTCCTCCGTAGTGTGCCCTGTGCATTGTAACTTCCTTCCCAGAAGTGCAGTGTGGAATGAATGGCTTTGCAGTGCAGCAACTCACTACCCGAGTCAGGTGATCCAAGTCAGCATCACCAGGGACCAGCCCGGCGGATAGTATGGACTTCCGAGATGATGAGATGCAAACAGCGCCCTACCTCTCGGTCTTCCTCCCCCAAACCCCTAACTCTTATCTAACTGTGTGAAAAACATCAGTCAGATCCCAGCTGAGGAATTCTACAAAAGACACGACCAGTGCTCATCACAGCTGTCAGGGGTGTGCAACCCGTGGCCCCATCTGCGGATTAGGGGAGGCCTGTTTTGTTTATCTGTGGTGATGGATATTGTGAAAATTATGCACAGACCTAGTTTTGGCTCATCAGCTTTTGTTAGTGTTTGTATATTTAATGTTGGCCTGAGACAACTCTGATTTTCCCTATGTGTGGCGGGAAAAAAAAAGGTTGGACATACCTAGTAGGTCGTGGAAAACAACGAAAACCACTGTTCCAGTCAGGAGGAGCCTGTGGAGACAGGGCAGCAGGGGGATGTGCTGTCATGGACGGAATCCAGGACAGAGGCAGCTGACAGTAATGTGCTGTCATGGATGGGGGCCAGGAACAGAACAAGAACTAGAGGTAAAGTGTGAAGTCTAGTTAATAATAAGTATCAATATTGGTTCATTGTGACAGATGTATCACACTAATAAGAAGATGTTAGCAGTAGAAGTTGGGTGTGGGGTATGTGGTAACTCTGTACTGTCTTCAAAACTTTTCTGCAAATCTAAAATGATTCTAAAATTAAAGGTCTTTTTTCCCTAAGTGATGCTGAGGTTTTGAGCTTGGGTGGCACTCTTGGGAAACAGCATCGAAACTTGTTTGAGCTTGGCTCTGCGCCCGTAGCTCAGTGGTTAGGGCACTGGCTACATTCACCGGGTGTTGACGGGTTCAAACCTGACCCAGGTCTATTAAACAACAATGACAACTACTACAACAACAACAAAAGAAAAATAGCCGGCCGTTGTGGGCACCTGTAGTCCCAGCTACTCGGGAGGCTGAGGCAAGAGAATCACTTAAGTGCAAGAATTTGAGGTTGCTGTGAGCTGTGACATCATGGCACTCGACCCAGGGTGACATTGGGACACTCCATCTCAAAAAAATAAAAAACTCGTTTGAGATTGTCTTTGAGTCTTAGGAAGTGTGGAGGGAGGTGGTGGTGAAATCAGACACTGGGGTGGGGGTGAGGCCAGAGGTAAGGCAGAGGCGCTTCCTCGGAAGGCAGGCGAGGGAAGAAGGCGATTGGACTGAAGCTGGAAGAGACAGTCGAGGACAATGAGGGATTTTTTCAGCATTTGGGAACCTGTGTATTTATCCATAACCTAGTAGAAGAAATTGCTCAAATGCTTGTTCCAGTCATATCAAGTGAAGTGCTAGAAAGATGATCATTAGATGCTCGAACAGGGGTCGGGAACAGGTTGGCTTTACTTGAAGGTGATTTCAGAGGGAGACAGTTTGTTATTGTTGCAATTGAGGGATATGAAAATATTGGTATTTGTGTCTTTCCTCTAGACCCTCTGTTTTCCCAGAATAAGATCCTCCCATGTCCTGCCTTAGGGATACACAATTGCCTGAGGGTATCTGGGAGCCCAATGGGGAAGGGGGGATGAAGATGTGCAGAGTTTCCTAAAATGCTGTCACCCCTGCTTTACCCTGTTACCTGATATACAATGCCCTTGGTTCCTGAGCTTTCAGGGAGAATAGTCCTGCTTCTTGTTTATGGTTTATTTCCTCCATATCTCCTTTCTTTCTTTTTCTTCCTTTCTTTTCTTTTCTTTCTTTCTTTTTCTTTTTAGGCAAGGTCTCTCACCTGAGCTAGAGTGTAGTGGCATGATCACAGTTCAATGTAACCTCCCACTTCTGGGCTCAAGTGATCCTCTTGCCTCAGCCTCCCAAGTAGCTAGAGCTACAGGTGTGTGCCCCCATCCCTAGCTGATTTTTCTATTTTTTTGTAGAGATGAGGGTCTCACTCTTGCTAAGGTTGATCTTAAACTTCTGACCTCAAGCAGTCCTGCTTTGGCCTCCCAAAGCAGTAGAATTACAGGCCTGAGCCACCGCAGCCAGCCCCTGTATGCTCTTGACTAGTTCCTGCTGTGCACTCTGCTTCATGACTTCATATACCATAGTGTGTGGTTCCTAATGTCTCCCATTTTCATCAAAGAAAGAGAATGTGTTTCTGTCTCTCCTTGTTTTGCAGATAGTCCCTGAGGTGAAAGAAACATCACCTTTAAGAAGGTGTTCTTAAAATAATTCCGGGATGCGACATTTAAACTTGCCTGCATTTTCCTTTATATGTATGTGCATAGTTTTCATATATTTATATATATATATTAAAATCTAATGTATTCCTTAGATTATTTGTTTATTTTAGTGAAAAAAACAGATGCGCTTTAAGAAAACTAGCTGTCAATGTATTTTCCCAACGAGTCTGGTTAGTTGAAGGTTTAGCCCTTAGAGCACATTGCTTTTTGTCTCTGGGGCATTGCTCACATTTTTGAGAAGTAAGAAGTCTTTGTCAAGTGAGGCAGAATCAAAGCTTGTTTTCTGGAAGGAAAGTTAACTGAACCTGAGGCCTTGTCTTGCACCAACCCACTCAGCCCTTTCCTCTTTTACTATTTGGTGAATTTTTTAGATGACAAGAAAGAAAACGAATTCTGGCTCTTGACTTCTCCAGTTGTGTTCAGCTAATTCAGGGCGGAGCCAAGAAAGGCAGGTTTTCCTCGGTCTTTTCTCTCTCAGAAGAGAAGGCTGGAGATTGCCCCGGCTTGCCGTCCCCAAAGACATAGCTTGTACAATCTAGAGAAACGATTTCCTAGTGAAAAGTTGTCCTTTCATTCGTGCAACTTGAACTTCCCTTTGGTAAGACTTCGACTGTGCTGAACAAAACCTTTGCTTTTCTTCTCTCTCTGCAGTGAAGCCTTTTCACGCACGCTCTGGAGTCATAACTAATAACTTTCTCCCAGAGGAGATCGCTGTCTCGGAAAGGGGCTTAGTCAGTGGGAATAAAAGGAACGTTGCCCTGTTAGTAAATGTCAACTCAAACAAGTGCATCTCCTAAGAGATTTCAGAATGGATGCGTCTTTATTTCTCTACATGGTAATGGGATTATTTCACTCTTTTATGTAACCTGCGTTCTTTCAATAGGAACCTGTTAGAATATGAGAGCTGGTCGATCTGGAGGGATGCATATAGTATGAACTATTTATTAGCACCAACTCCTGGAACTGCAAAACTGTATTAACAGTTCCCACTTACAGAAACCGAGAAGGTATTTGGTCCCTGATTCTCACCCTTGATGTTTAAGTCTCCAAGGGATGTAGGCCTTTAGCAATGCTTTCCCTAAGTCTAACTGGGCATAACACTACTGTTCCCCAAACTCAAGACCCACAGGAGTTTATTTCTTTTACACTTACGTCAGCCTGTAGTCTTTCCCATCATGCTGTCATGTCTCAGCCGCGAGGCCAAGTTTTAGTTTGTAATCATGAATGCTTATAAGGCAGGAGTCCAAGGCTTCCTAAATTGCTCCCTGAGCCTCATTGTAAATTTATATTGAGCTCTTAATGGTGGGAGCATTAAAAAATTGGACCTTCTGAAAGGTGATCTCATTTCAGATTTTTTTTCTCTTCTATATTCTCTGGGTTAAACCACATTATTTAAAAAAAAAAAAAAATCTTTAGTTAAGCCAGAAGTCTGGGAGTGTAATTGTCATTGAATTTACTTTAATGATAAAAACAGGAAGGAGATGATCATTCAGAAAATGGTTATTGGATCTGCTCTGTCCTCAGGTGCTCTACTCAACCTAAAGATGAGTAAGATGTGGCTCCTGTTCTCAAGGCGATGAAAAATTAGACGAAGAGCAAAAGGAAAGAAAACCAAAAGCCTGTAGCACCGTTTAGTCCATAGTATGTCACATAACAACTTCTCTGACAATGTAACAGTTTAAAATAACAAGTGCTAATAATCTCACCTAGTTTATGGCAGTGACTTAGTAGGTGGTTCCCAATGTGTTTGTGAAGGTGAGAAGGTCCGAGACTCCAGTGTATTGATCGTGAAAGGTATGTGTCTGAGAAATCAAAAGGACCGCTGGCAAGTCATCTTTTTAGGGATCAGATCTTCCCCCAGATGTATGGTGCTTTGAGATACATAGTCAACTGTTTACACGGCTTACTCATTAAGAATGCTTTTGACTATAAGTAACAGATGTTACTCTGGATTTAAAAAATGAGCAGTTAACTATGCCATGTCACAAAAAGCTTAGAGATAAGTATTTCCAGTTTTGCTCAACTGTCCGTGGTCTGTCGTGACATTGTAGGCAAGACGTCCAGGACTTTTATCCAAAGGCAGGCCAGAGTGAGAGGACGTGCTTCTGAGCTCCCGCACGTGTCTGTTGCCAGAGGTCTCAGTTCCTTCCCATGAAGATCTCTTCATATTTCTGCTCAAAACCAGTAGCTGGCTTCCCTCAAAGTGAATGATCTCAAAGAGAGAGAGAGGCCAACAGGGACACCGCAGTCCTCTTGTGATCTAATCTCAGAGGTGACGTGCCATCCCTTCTGCGGGTTCTGTTGGTCATTCAGCCCAGTCCTGTGCAGTACAGGAGACACCGATGTAAAGATACAAATTCCAGGATGGGGAATAACTGGGAGAAATCTTGGAGGCCTGCTACCACATTCTTCTATCCAAATACCGACCTGCACATATTTTAAGATTAGCAGTGAAGAAGTATGGTCAGAAATATCCAGGTTTTAGCCAATGCCATGGGAACAAAAGGGCTGTACCATTTAGAGGTGGGCTGGTGGACATGGAGGTTAAATATGGATGAACCCAAAGAAGTGGGCGCCTTATAGAGCTGTCTAAGAGATTTCTTATATAGAAATTCTAAATTCTAACTGTCTGACATGATTCTGATTTTGCAAAGAAAGGGATTTCAGGCTACTGATCATATTCCTACGTGCAGCGGACGAGGAGCGATTCTCTTTCACTAGGGGATCATGGTGCCTTATGAAAATTGAAATGGGAACAGCATGAAAGGCTGTATTTGAATGAGCCTGCTCCGTGGCTCCTATGGTATAGCATCAAAATCAACTGTAGCAAAGCAATTTTTCTTCGTGTGCCACTACATTTAATGCAAGGTTTGTTGACAGATAATCTGAGAAAAAAAAATTGTCAGTGCACTCGCAAAATTATTTCAGATTTAGGCTGAAGAGGCGTTCTCTACTGCACCATCCTCTTCCTAATGATTGTATTATGCTGTGTAGTCTATTGAATAGCATTTATTCAATTTGAGAAAATGGACCAGAGCTCTGAATGCAGGTTTCCTAATGCCTGCACCCCACCTTTACTTCAGATACGTAAAAGATGTCTAAGCAGGCTCCACTCTGGCCTCCTCCTCTCCTCCTGAGAGTTATTTTCAAAGTGGTGGTTAAGGGTTGTAACTGTCTAAACCAGCTTATCTCCCCTGGCCTTTCCCTGCTTTAACCTGGCAAAAAACCTTGGGAGTATAGGGAGAGTAACAGCCAGAGGGGAGGACCAGTGAATTACACTGGTATCACCTTCTAGTGCTGTACTTATGCTCAGACTAACTTCAGTCCTCGCTCTACACGGGACTAGGTCGGGGAGTAAAGGACACGACGTGAAATGAGGTATTTAGCAAGTGACACGTGGGCGTCACAGAGGCCATGAGCAGTGCTGGCCACATGCTCCTTGTCTTTGTGTATGCACTTGGGTATTTGTCTTTTTGGTCTAAATAGGATTGAAAATTCCACTTTAAATGTGTATTTTACACGTGAATATTATTGCTTAAGATGCACTAGTTATAGGGGAATTGTCAAGAAAATTTGACCCTTTCTTTTAGAGTTATAAAATAATTTTTCTCATATTTCTTACTCTGAGAACAAAAAGAGTGTCTACTGGACAACCATGAGACTAACTGTGATTTTGCACAAGAGGAAGAAGTACGGTCTGGCTCTCGGCTTTTGAGACACTCAGTACAGTGTCTAGGCTTGAATTTCATCTGCACAATAATTCAGTTCCAGTTGATTTATCAGGCTTTTCTTAGCTTTACAGTTTTATCAAAAAACTTTCACTGACTTTCTTATGAATATCTATGTAATTTTATCCATAAATTGTATTATGAAATGATGTGCTTATAAAATAAGTACTGATGAACTGTAATAAAAAAAATTTTTCTTATAAAGTGAATTGCAAGATTACTTTTGTGTATATATCTTAGAATTTGTTTGTGGAAGTGAGAAAGTCCATGACTCCTATGTATGCATCATGAGAGGTATGTGTCTGAGAAACGAAATGGACGGCTTGCAAGTCATCTTTTCAGAGATCAAATCTTTCCCTAGACGTATTGTACTTTGAGATACACAGTCAACTGCTTACTCCTTAAGAATGCTTTTGACTGCAAGTAACACATGTGCCAGTTACTCTTGATTTAAAAAATGAGCAGTTAACTATGCCATGTCACAAAAAGCTTAGAGATAAGTATTTCCAGTTTTGCTCAACTGTTCCACAAAGTTGAGATTCTGGATTGGCCTGTCTATGATTCTCTTGGCCCTTCAGAAAGATCATAAAATGTCTGTCCAAGATCCAATCACGCATGTCTATACAATAGTACCTCAAACATGTATCTATCCTTTACCAAACATGGGTACAGAGGATATAATTTCTACAATTGAACAATATCAATTATGATTCTTATTTTTGTATTCAAGTCTATTTTACTCCCTATAACCTGGCCCTATTTTCCAGTCTTTTTCCAATTAACTTTCTACCAGATTCCTCTACTACAATCAAACTGTCTTCTGATAGTCTTTGAAAAATATACTACATATTTTTAATTTTGTACCATGCTTTTTCCCATTCTTGAACATCTTCTTTCATTACTAATATTCATCATTCAACATGCCTGCCTCACTAAGCCTAGTTGTTTCTAGCTTTTGATTTCAACTGAGAGACACACAACTCTTTCTTCCACTTAAACACCTAAGAGGCTATTTGCAGGGTTATTAATTGGCCTAATATCAATACGTTTGTGTCGTAGGAAATAGGAAGGTCTAAGGAGAGGGAGGGAGTGAGGAACAGTTGGTTGGTGGAGCAGTTAGAGCATACAACATATAACATTTGCCTTATATAGTTGTTTTTGTGGCACTCCAAAACAATAACATCAAAGATCATTGATCAGAGATCACCAGAACAGATATATTAGGTTATTAAGTAAGAAATGTCTGATTTCCTTACGTAGTAAGTTTGATAATAATAATGGAAATGTTTGTAATGTTGTGAGAATTATCCACATGTGACACAGAGACCCAAGGAGAGTACATGTTGTTGGGGAGATGGTGCCAGTAGACTCGTCGAATTCAGGATTGCCACAAACTTTCAAAAGGTACTGTAGGAAGCATAATATCTGGGGCAGTGCCTGTGGCTCAGAGGAGTAGGGCGCTGGCCCCATATACCAGAGGTGGTGGGTTCAAACCCAGCCCTGGCCCAAAACTGCAAAAAAAAAAAAAAAAAAAAAAAAAGAAGTATAATATCTGTGAGGCACAATAAAGCAAGTTGTGCCTCTACTAACATGTTGAGTTTACCACTTATAAATTCATTCAACAGATGATTTAGGGGTGTCCAATGTGTGCAAAGTACGATGCTAGACATTTACTATGTATTTTCTTTGTTGTACAGTAATATTCCTGCCTAGATATAGGATGTCAAAGAATATTATATGAGTCAGGCACAGTGGCTCAGGCCTATATCCTAGTCCTCTGGCAGGCTGAGGTGGGTGGATTGCCTGAGCTTAGGAGTTCGAGACTAGCCTGAGCAAGAGTGAGACCCCATCTTTAAAAATAGACAGGCATTATGGTGGGCACCTGTAGTCCCAGCTACTTGGAAGGCTAAAGCAAGAGGATCTCTCGAGGCCAAGAGTTTGAGGTTGTTGTGAGCTATGATGCCATGGTACTCTATGGAGGGCAACAAATTCAGACTGTGCCTCAAAAATAAATAAATATTTATTTATTTATTATTTGGCTAACTCTAATTGCTCTCTAATAAATCAGACCAGAATTTGAGATATTGGTGCAGAGCACATTTGTAGCAGCATGAATAGAGCCAACTTTCTGTTATTTACTTGTGGATTATTCAGACCTTCTTTTATTATTAGCCAAGATTGCTTTGGACTAAATGGGGCTGTACTCATGCTTGTTCCCTCCATTATTTCAGGTAGGAGTTTACTTGTGTGTTTCTATTAGTTTCACTTTCTTAATATATTTGTTCCATGAAGGCAGCAGATATTTTTTAGTATTTCTTTGGTGTTTGCCCCACATTTCCTAGCACAGAGTAAAGCAGGTGGCAGGTCACTCAATAAACATTTTTGTTTTTTTGAGACAGTCTCACTTTGTCACCCTTGGTAGAGTGGGGTCATAGCTCACAGCAACCTCCAATTCTTGTGCTTGAGTGATTCTCTTATCTGAGCCTTCCAAGTAGCTGGGACTATAGGTGCCTGCCACAATAGTCATCTATTTTTAGAGATGGGGTCTTTCTCTGGCTCATGCTGGTCTCAAACCTGTGAGCTCAGGGCAATCCACCCACCTTGGCCTCCCAGAGTGCTAGGATTACAGGTATGAGCCACTGTGCCCAGCCTCAATAAATATTTTTTAAATCAAATTATTTGTTATTTTATGTACGCACTTGTTTGGGGCATTTTTTTTGTTTTTTTTTGTTTGTTTTTTCTGAGACAAGGTCTTATTGTTGTCTAGGCTAGAGTTCAGTGGAACTAGCTCACTAGCTCACTGGAACCTCAAACTCCTGTGTTCAAGAGATCTTCCTGCCTTAACCTTAACCTCCCAAGTAGCTGGAACTATAAGTATACATCACCATGCCTGGTTAATTTTTTTTTTTTTTTGAGACAGAGTCTAGCTTGTCACTCTTGGTAGAGTGTTATGGCATCATAGCTCACAGCAGCCCCTAACTCATAGGGTCTCTATGTCACCCTAGGTAGAGTACCGTGGCATCACAGCTCACAGCAACCTTTAACTCTTGGGTTCTGGCTTTTTTTTTTTTTTTTTTAGACAGAGTCTCACTATGTCACCATAGGTAGAGTGCTATGGCATCATAGCTCACAGCAATCTCAAACCTTGGGCTTAAGTGATTCTTTTGCTTCAGCCTCCCAAGTGGCTAGGACTACAGGTGCCCACCACAGCACCTGGCTGTTTTTTTGTTGCAGTTGTCATTTTTGTTTAGAAGACCTGGGCCAGGCTCAAAGCTGCCAGGCTCAGTGCATGTGGCTGGCGCTGTAACCACTGAGGTACAGGTGGCACCAACATGTGGCTATTTTTAGAGGTGAGGTCTTACTCTTGCTCAGGCTGGTCTCAAACCTGTCAGCTCAAGCAATCCACCTACCTCAGCTTCCCAGAGTTCTAGGATTACAGGCATGAGCCACCACACCTGGCCTCATGCCTGGCTAATTTTTAATTTTTTATAGATACATGGTCTTGTTCTGTTATGCAGGCTAGTCTTGAACTACTGGGCCCAACTGATCTTCCTGCTTGGGATTACAGGCATGAGCCAATGCACCCAGCCTGTACTCACCTTTTCTTCTGTATGAACTCAACTTTTGACATTGTATTCTATTAATTCAGTTTGTATTATTTATCTTTGAGTCATTGCCTTTTTTTTTCCCTGCCACAAAGCCCGAAAGGAGGGCTGTCTGTTGGAGGTCATTATCCTTACAGCAGGTGAATAAGTGAATTGCAACAATTAAACAACACATATTGATAGAAGAAGGAATCCCTTGGTACTCCCCAGACACTCACATCCCATTTTAAAACCTCTGAACAGCAGTTATCTTTTATAGCCACAAAGAAATAGCACACAAGACATTTTCCACTTCCCCAGTGGCTGACCTTTAGGGAGCGACGAGACACGTTCTGTTCCATTCCACTGACTGCCGCTCCTGACTCCCACCACCGTGATCCAGGCATGCTATGCCCGCTATCGTCGCTTCAAGCATGCAGCAAAACATGCAAAATGTTATGATTTGTTGCCATGCTGACAGTGTCAACTTAACTACGGCTGACAAACAGTTTTTAAATAGAACATGTCAGTTCCTTATAGTATTTTCCATCTGTGTTTTTTTTTTCTCTTTCTCACGCTTAACACCGAACATTTCAAAAACATTGCCACAAAGATTTCGTTTACACTTGTAGTCACTTACATTAATGACTCGCTAAATATTGTATTTTTGGAAATGAGCAAAACAATAAACAGTGATTTTGTTCGGGAGACCCTTGTCTCCCTGGAGAAGGCGGTTCTCGGAACTATTTCTGTGCTCAGCTATCTTTCTCTCTGTGCTTTCTTTCTTCAGTTTCTATCTTGATATCACCACTGAAACTCGCTGCTCCCTCCCACTCTGAGGAAAATTCCTATTGCTCAGAGGTAGAAGGTATAGGCCGGTTTGACCTGTGTCCTGACGCTGTGATGTCTGGAATATTGACCATCATAACAGCTCACCTCCCAGAGCTTGACATTTTGCTGATAGGGCAGGCTGCATTTATATTCCTGGACTGTGCTCAGATGTATTCCTTCCCCTCCTCTTGCTACTTACTGAAGAGAGAAACCCACATGGCCCATTAGTAACTTTTAATGCCAAAACCACATTAAATGCCTTGATTGTGTTTTAAATGATGTCTTGGGTCCCCGTGCGCTAATAATGAAAATATAGAGAGTAACAACGTTACATCTTAAAAGTCTGTTCCCGTGATGGTTCAATACTGCTAGCTTTTGTGTCACTACTCATTTTTAAATTCTAAAGAAATTTGATTTTTTTTAAAAAAAAGTCTTGCTAATACTCTACTTTTCATTCTGGGCACTAAGGGTATTCCTTGCTGTTTTCGTAGTTCAGGCTTTGGCTGCGAATGTTTGGACATCAGCTCAGAACATCGTCTCTGAGGGAACATTTTGCAAGTGTTATCTTCTTGTTCACAGGAATCGAGGTGGACCTAGTAGAGAATTGTTTAGTGATAGAAACTGAAATAGCAATAAAAAGAGGGATGGCCAAATTATGTAAAATCAGAGTGCATGAATAATTCAGTGCTCGCTTGAGTGTGATTTTTATTTTTATTGTTAAATAATACTAGCATTTCCATGAACTAATAACACGGAGACTAACCAACTGGGAAGCTTTTTGTTGAGGGTTTGGGGCATCAGGGAGGAGGAAGGAAGAAAGGACGCTTGGGCCAAGGAGTCATCTTTTTAAAATGGAGTGTGTTCAGTAAAACACTGATGCAACCATGTTTTATAATTCCTTACCTCTATTGAAGATAAGTAAATTAAGCCACAGAGAAATTCATCAGTGCCTCTTTGATTTTAGATCGTCTGGAATAACCGTAATGCTTTATGAGCTCCTTCTTTATGGAACCTTAGAATTTGAATCTAGTATTTTGTGTATGCTTTTTGCCAGGTGTTCTAAAATGAAGTATATAAGGGTATCATTTACTGTGATTCATGAGATAGAACTTGGATATAGAGTTACTACCGAGTAGAGCAAAGCCCTCTGTAAAGAAGAAAATAAGTTCTTTGGGTTAAAATAAAGTCCAAAGCAAAAGTATTCTTATCTAAACAGAGAAAACTCTTGCCTACAATTAATTCTAAATTCATGGATATTTTAAACAGGCTAAGAGAGGAATGGAAAATGAGCAAATGATGTGAAATTATTGAGAAAACGCTAACAATTGGAGAGAAAAAGAAACAAGATGTAAATTGTGAAAAAGAAGCTCTCAGAGGAATATTAGGGGGTGTTAGGAACTTTTAGCTGGTATAATGAATGGACAAACACTGCTTTTAATGGCCTTGCTTAATCAAATGAAATTGTAATTAGATCAGGGAGAACTGTGTTAACTAAGAGATCAAGAAACAAAAGCAAGAGGCATGTTGGAAAACTGGTACATGGTACCCAAAATAATGGTGGAATCATCTAGGATTGTAGAAGAATCCACGTTAATAATATGATTTTGAAACCCTAACTGTGTTCTTTTAAATTCTAATTCTTTGAGAGAGAGGGCAAAAGATTTTATAAATTTTTAATAGGAAATATTTTCATCTGAAGCAAGACTAGGAAACATCAGGAGAGTCAGGGCAAAGCGTAGGCAGGAGTCCCGTGGGAACATTGTCCTGGGAGGTCGCTTAGAATGCAATTTGGGGCTGGGCACAATGGCTTATGCTTGTAATCCCAGTGCTTTGGGAGACCAAGGCAGGGGGATCCTTTGAGAACAGGAATTTAAGTCCAAACTGGCAACATAGCCAGACCCTGTCTCTACAAAAAATTTTAAAAATTAAGTAAGTGTGGTGATAAATACCTATAGTCTTAGCTAATCAAGAAGCTGGGGTTGGAGAATCACTTGAGCCCAGGAGTCAGAGATTGCAGTGAGGTATGATGGTGCCACTGTACTCCAGCCTGGGTGACAGAGTGAGCCCTTGTCTTTAAAAAGAAAAAAAGAATCCAGTTTTGTCTCCCTAGATATCACCACAGTATTGTTAAGAGCCTGGAAAGGGACATAGGAGACTTGAATCCCGTTAAAAATTTGTAACCAGTTAAGGAGGGAGATTAACCCAGGCTGGGAAACTCTGAATACACAAGCAACTAGTTGTTTAGGATGAGAAGATGTTATTTACGGATGCAGAGCAGAAACTAAAGGTAGGATCAGGGGATGTGATTTCCTGTGCGGTAAAATAATTTAAGCTACTTTTTCTTTTAATTAAAGAATAATGATGAAAAAATTGGGCCCGTAAAAGACGATTTCTGAAGGAGCTCAATGCTATAAAGGTAGATTGTGCTATTGCTAAGTACATTAATATTAGTAATTACACAGCTAATAAAGTAGGGTAGCTTTCACAAATACTTTCATATGTGTGGTAGTTATAAATAACCCCATTCCTCAGATATCACCACTCTATAGAGGGTCACTCTTGGGTAAATATGTTGTTCTAAGGAAACAGAGACAGGAGTCATTGATAATGTAATTCAGACACATGAACATGCTAACCCAATGAATTCTTATATATATATATATATATGAATATGAGAGTCACCTGAGAAGCATTTTCCAACTACGGGGCCCATCCCCCTGCCCTCTCAAACCCCAGCCACCCATGAGATTCTAACATGGCCCCTAACCATGCTTAGGAGGAATATAAGGTTAGAATTATTTCATTCCTTCCTTATTCTATCTTTATAATAACCGTACAGGAGATTACTTATAATGAACAGAGCTCATCCAAGTAAGATTTTTACTTTAAGAGAAGGAGAAATGTAGAAGGAGAAAATACTTCCCCAAATTTCTCATTGATTCGAATGATGGAACGCCTGTTAAAACTGACAAGGGATATTTTTTATTTTCAGCCACCCATTTCCTGTCACCGTCCCTGGCGTGCTTGTTTTATTTATTTGTAAGGTGGAAAATGATTACCGTAAAGCTGTTTTTGTCTAGATCCCGTCATTTGGGAAAAGGAATAAAATGGAGATCTCAAGTTCAGGTTGAGATCAGTGGTGATCATTAGCCCTGTTCTGAACTATTGACAAAATGTTATAACATTCTTGAGAGCAGAACTTATATCCTTTTAAATAAAAAACTAATTAATTAAAGATCTTTTTAATGAAAATGACTAATTCTGTTGCTAACTACTAACTTTAAAAACAAAGAAATCTAAAACATGGTTTACAAAAATGCATATTGGTTCACATAAACCAATAAGTTACAACACTATCGAAGCTTGAATTCCTCTCTAGAGTTTCTAAAATGTCCTCTATCTTCCCTGTGCAATAGCAGAAAGTGTTTGCCTGCATTTTGAATAACCAACATGGAAATTAGATATTAATATATACAGGGAAAGACAGAGACAGAGAGAAAATACTTAACACCCCAAGAAGAAAGGAATCGTGCCATTACTCACAAGTGGCAATGCCATGAGTGACTTACTCAGTCATCCTGTAACAAGTGCAAATCTGTCTCTCAGACCAAAAAAAAAAAAAAAAAAAAAGGATTGAAAGGGCAGATCTACCAGTGCTATTGTGTCCAAGAGCTCTGTGTTTTGCCTGAGAGCCACAATGCCTTTGTAATTGGTCTGTAACTATTGACATAAGGCTTGCCGGTAACTGAAAGAAATGTGAAATCAGTTTCATTTTGTTTCTTAAAGCTGGAAGAAATAACACGTCATAATTATTTTAGATATGAGGTTTTTTAGAAAGCTTATTAGGCATTAGTTTCTCAAAGTTTCCTATTTGTCATCTAAGGTGACAACAAGGCCAGGTGACCCCAAAGGAGACTTATTGACCTTCAGACTTTTCAATCAGAGGCTTGTCACCTTGAAATCAACAGCATTTGCACATGCCACGTCTCTGTACCACTGTGGAGGACGTAAATAAGAATCTGGCCAGCTACCTCCTACTTTTGCACGTTAACAATTCCTTGGAATTGTCTGGAAATGAGTTAAAGCTTTATACTTGCCCCTCTCTGATGATTTCTGTCTTACCTGATTACGTTCTTGGCTTTCTGGGATAACCACACAAGGAGACAGAAGTGAAGAGGAGACCATTTGTGTGTGCAAAGGCGATCTCTTCCACCTTAGGGCACCAGGGTGGTATGTGGGTTGGCTGACTCTTACTGCTGGCTTTAATTAGTCCACAAAAACATAAGCTCTTTGATCTGTGACAGCACGTTTGCTTTGGTGACTGGAGTGCAGAAAACAGTGAATAAATTTGACTGACTTGTGGATGGACCCCATTTTTGCCTCTGTTCACATAATTCATTGTTGGACATTGAGAAATAAGAAGAATTTGAAAGCTATTTTTCGAAGACTGCGAATATGGTGTTTATTACATTCTGTTGTCACTACTACTGTTATAAAAAAATAACTAATTAAATTACCTGATTCTCTGTCGTCTTATACAAAGCAAAGAGGTTTTTTTGGTTGTTGTTCAGGGATATATCTCTAGTGCTAAGCACAGTGTCGGTCACATTAGTCGGTACTCAACAAATACTTGCTGAGTGAAAAAGTAAGCGTGTTATAGAAATAGTGGAGAAGTTAAAATAATAATATACTATCTCTACAAACCTACACACCAGATGCAGTTCTTACTTGCTTTGGACAAGACAGTGATACTATTTTATTATTTTTAGTTTAGGTTAAAAAATAAGTGCTTAGGTAACTGTTTTAGACTATATTACAAAATTATTTATTTTGAAATTTACTAGTTGAATTTAGCACTGAAATAGAAAGGTATGGGATCCATCTATGCTATTGATAAGTAAGCAGTCTTATACACAGTCCCAATACCTAGTTCTGTGTCATAAACATGTTTTTTTTTTTTTTTTGAGATGGAGCCTCAAGCTATCCCCCTGGGTAGAGTGCCATGGCATCACAGCTCATAGCAACCTCCAACTCCTGGGCTCAAGTGAGTCTCCTGCCAATGCCTCCCAAGTAGCTGGGACCACAGGTGTCCGCCACAATGCCCGGCCATTTTTTGGTTGCAGCCATCATTGCTGTTTGGTGGGCCCGGGCTGGGGATTCGAACCCGCCACCTTAGGTGTATGTGGCTGGCGCCTTAGCCGATTGAGCCACTGGCGCTGAGCCATAAACATGTTTTTGTATATTGTTTTGCTGACTTTATTCTGATCTTTTGGGCTAGACCCACAACCCAGAGAGAACTTGAGGGACGTGAGAAAGGATACAGATCTGGAAACTTGGTCCTGCTCACTGCCTTGTCACTAACTAGCTGTGGGGCCTCAGAAGTTCCTTCTCCTCCCCGGACTCTGTTTTCTCTTCTGTAGAAACTTGGTGATTTATTATATGTGGTCACTATGGAAGTTTAGAGACCAGACCGTGTCGTGGTCCTTTATTTTACTTCCAAGACACACAGTTAGCACCATCCTTTCTGATTCACCTGTGTAAGTTTTGGCTTGCTGGGCTGACGGGCGTTACTGGGAGGACTCATTTGTTTCGTCCGTGTGGATTTTACATTTCTTGATATTTTGCATATCTTCAAACTTTTGTCACGACCTATATATTATAGAGATAATATAGATTAGAGAAGAATAATCTGGAATCAAAGGCACAGAGCCCCAGATGTCCCTCGACTCTAGTTTTTCTTTGGTAATATGAAGAGAATTATAGTAACAATTCCACAGAATTTCTGTGACAATTAAAGAGATCATTTATGCCCAGCCCTGATTAGTAAATGTCTAGTGAATTTCACCCAATACTAGTTCTTATTCTATATCTAAATATTTATGACTCCAGGAGAAATTGTTCCAACCTATCAATAACTCAACTTAAAAAAATGTCCAGGCATTTCCAGGGTCCATCCTGATAACTTCTGTCAGGGAAAGAGAAGAATTGCTGGGTTTTCCATTTCAAATCTTATACATGGAGCAGTTTCAATTTTGAAAATGTCAGCGCTTTGACAGTACTCCTTTAAAAGCAGCTTTGTTGTTTTTAAATTACATTTGTTAAGCTTAGAATCCATAATATGAATGATAGGCCCTGGTGGTATTTATATAAAAATTAAAACTGTCAAGTTGTATTAAGGTATAATCATTGGCTCTGGCACACGAGCCACAGTTTCTTTGCCTGAGTCCTCTTGTTACACTTTTTTTTTCTTTTTTTTTTGCTGTAGATGTGAGCTGTGGAAACACACATGTGGTCTTTTTTTTTTTTTTTATTCTTCAATGAGTTTATGTAGAAGAGGACAAGGCAGAAGAAACTAACATGTTTCTATGCTGGGTGCATATAACATGTTGGTGCTGGTCGCTTAATCTATGACCTTGATCTTTAACATTAACTCAGTAGTGCACTATTGTGTCCTTTGTACAGATGAAGGTACCAATCTTAGAGAGATAAGCGAATTATCCAAAATTGTCCAAGGTCATTTCCCACATACTGAATCCTAACTTATTGTTATGTTCTTCTAACGCCTGCTTCTGTGACGCTTACCTCCCCCTTTCTGGATCTCTAAGGTATTGCTAAGTACCTCAACATTTGTGACTAAGGTTATTAGGAAGACATGCTAAAATAATTTTGAATCCATTATGATTCAAAAAGTAAGACTGAAGATGAGCACAGTGACACATACCTGTAATCCCAGCTACATAGCAGGCTAAAGCAGGAGGACTGTTTGAGACCAGGGGTTTAAGATCAGCCTGGGCAGCTCGGCTCCCATCGCTCAGTAGTTAGGGCGCTAGCCACTTACACCAGCAGGGCTGGTGGGTTCAAAACCGGCCTGAGTCTGCCAAACAAACAGACAAAAAATAGCCGGGTGTCGAGGCAGGTGCCTGTGGTTCCAGCTACTAGGGAGGGTGAGGCAAGAGAATCACTTGAGCCCAAGGGTTTTTTTTTTTTTTGAGACAGAGCCTCAAGCTGTCCCCCTGGGTAGAGTGCTATGGCTTCACTGCTCACAGCAACCTCCAACTCCTGGGCTCAAGCGAGTCTCCTGCCTCCGCCTCCCAAGTAGCTGGGACCACAGGCGCCTGCCACAATGCCCGGCTATTTTTTGGTTGCAGCCATTATTGTTGTTTGGCGGGACCGGGCTGGATTCGAACTCGCCACCTTAGGTGTATGTGGCTGGTGCCTTAGCCGCTTGAGCCACAGGCGCCGAGCCTGGGCACAGGAATCTTATAAGCTCCCCAGTTCCTCTAATGTCCAGCAACATTTGAGAATCCTGGTTTATTTTATTTTTTATTTATTTATTTTTTTGAGACAGAGTCTCACTATGTCACTCTCAGTAGAGTGCTGTGGCATCACAGCTCACAGTGACCTCAAACTCTTGGGCTTAAGCGATTCTCTTGCCTCAGCCTCCCAAGTAGCTAGAAGGTGCCCACCACAATGCCCACCTATTTTCTTGTTGCAGTTGCCATTGTTGTTTAGCTGGCCTGGGCCAGGTTTGAACCCACCAACCTCGGTGTATGTGGCTGGCACCATAACCACTGTGGTACGGGCACTGAGCCAGAATTCTTGGTTTAGACATTTATGTTTCAAAGTTGGATGTGCATTAGGATTACCTGCAGAGCTCTGAAAACAGAAGAGTGGACTGCTACCCAGACTAACTCTAGGAGGTGGGACGCAGGCATCAGAATTTTTTAAAAGCTCCTTATGTGATTCCAATGTGTAGCCAGGGTTGAGAAACAATGGTCTATTTCTAGCACTAACATCTATTCCTGTGTGATTGTGTGTGTGCACAAGGATGCATCTCTCACACTTACTCATTTCAAAATTTACCTAACTCATTAACGAGGGAACACAAAGGTCGCTGGTTCAAAGAATGAGAGAGATTAAAGTATGTATTACCAGCAAAAGAAACAGTGCTGAGATATGACAGCAAAGTCAGATACAAAAGTGGTTAACATCCTGCAGGGTAATAAAACCAAAATTTTGCTCTTTTGCTCAGCCTTAAAAAGATGGGATGGGATGTAAGTAGCCACTGTCTAAAGTTTTAGCAAGCTCTAACTTCATGAGTCTACGTTCTAAAGACATGTATGAACTTGGGCAGCAGGCTTGGGTTCACAGGGTTGGGTTAGACAGCAAGTGGCCCACAGGGCTATCCAGGGAACGGCATGCTCACTGGCCAGCTGAGCCCAGCCTTCCTAAGGTAGGGATGTTCGGTGCAGGAGGTGGGGGACAGAGGGTCCAGGGAGGACCAACGTGAGGAAACAAACAAAAGGTCTCCAACATCTGGTGGCTGCTTCTGTCACAGCCACCTTTGGCTGAATCAGAATTAAGTAACTTCCCTAAGATAGAAATCAAGGATCTTTATGGTCTTACAGAAGCTCCAAGGCTTGGGATAAGCAGGATATATATATATTTTGGATTGGGGAGGATGTGTGTTGGAACACAAAAAATATTGGGACCAAATAGAAAGGATGAAGTAGGCCTCCTTCTCCCCGAGGTGGGTCCCCCTCCCGCCACTGCCTGCCACCACCCCAGTGTAAGCGCAACGCCCCCACCCACACCTCCGCCAGCACAGCTGAATCACAGAGCTGTTTGTCAGGAAGAGTATTTTTAGAACTGAAAAGTGCCGTTGTCATAGGTGGTTTTAGAAATGCTTGCTTCAGGATGGGAGAAATGAAGCAAGGGTGGGCTTGGACTTTCAGGCCGTAAGCTCAGTTCTACAGAGAAGCACAGGCTAGAGTCTTAAAAACTGTTCCGGCAAGATGGGGATTTGGCAAAGCTCCTTCTCCATATGAGCAGAAGAGCCATTTTGAACTCAAGCTGAGATCCAGGTCCCTAGCAAACCCCATTTGTTTTGCCATCAGGGGAGGCTTGGGTATAACCTTGCAAAGAGCTGCTGGGCCCGGCCAGGAGAGGTGGGGGGAGGGAAGATAAGAGGGGAAGAAGTAGACCCCTTCCTCATTCTGGACATCAAAACTAATTCCATGGATTATAGTTTTGAATAGTAAAATCAAATACACAACAATAAAATGAAATATATCTCAGGTGAGAAAGTCTTCCTAAGCATTACACTAAAGGCTGAAACCATAAAGAAAAACATTGATGAATTAGCGATGAAAATATTTTTTTTTAATTTAATTTAATTTTTTTTTTTTAGGCAGAGTCTTTTTATGTCACCCTCAGTAGAGTGCTGTGGCGTCACAGCTCACAGCAACCTCAAACTCTTGGGCTTAAGTCCAAGAATCTTCCATCAGCTTCCCAGATAGCTGGGACTATAGGTGCCTCCCACAATGCCTGGCTATTTTTTGGTTGCAGTTGTAATTGTTATTCAGCAGGTCCAGACCAGGCTCGAACCCACCAGCCTCAGTGTATGTGGCCAGTGCCCTACTCACTGAGCTACAGGCGCCACCAGCTATGAAAAATTTTAAAAATTGCTGCCATAAACAAAGTTAAAAATAAATGACAAGCTGAAAACAAACTGTAATGTATGTCAAAAAGTTAATATTTCTAGTTCTTAAAGAAAATAAAAATAGGGCAGTGCCTATGGCTCAAAGGAGTACGGTGTTGGCCCCATATGCCAGAGGTGGCGGATTTAAACACAGCCCCAGCCAAAAAACTGCAAAAAATAAAATAAAATAAAATAAAAATACGCATAGCTATAGAAACCAGGGTGAAGAAGTGGACAAGAAATTCATAATGAAAAAACTCTCAATGAGTGGCACCTATGGTTTAAAGGAGTAGGGCGCCAGCCCCATATACTGGAGGTGCCGGGTTCAAACCTGGCCCCGGCCAAAAAAAAAAAAACAACTGCAAGAAAAAACTCTCAATTTTTTTTTATGTTAATATTATAATCCAAAAGAAGGGTTCTAATTCAATCCTCACAAATTTGAAAGATTTGAGAAATCAGCAACACCAGTATCAAAAGGGGAGTAGGAATCTGATCCAATTCTAGTTGGATTCTTGGAAAAGAATTTGGCAGATGTAGTAGAAGTTTCAACATTTTTCATCCTTTAATAAAAGTTTCCACTCATTGGAATTTACCACGGCGGTTGAACATTATTTTTTCTGTAAAGAGAAGACAGTGAATATTTTAGGCTTTATCGTCTCTCCAGCCTTTGTGGCAACTACTTGACTTTGCCATTGTGGTGTGAAAACAGCCACAGACAAGATGTGAACAAATGAGTGCAGCTGTGTTCCAATAAAACTTTATTTACAAAAACAGGCTACTAGATTTGGCTCATGGGTACTATAATTTGCCAACCTCTGATTTACTCTAAGGCAATGATTGCCGCTGTGGGGAAATACTACAAGGATAGTTATTACACTGCTTTTGTTATTCTCCCAAATTAGATTAGAATATATATGCCAAACAGTAAGAAACTGGTATATAAATTTCATTGTCTTTGTGTGATGAAATATTGCATAGCCATTTAAAATTATGTTGAAGGCCAGGTGTGGTGGCTGATGCCTCTGGGAGGCTGAGGCAGGTGGATTGCCTGAGCTCAAGAGTTCAAGACCAGCCTAAGCAAGAGTGAGACCCCATCTCTAAAAAAAAAAAAAATAGCTGAGCATCATGCCAGGCATCTGTAGTCCCAGCTACTTGGGAAGCTGAGGCAAGAGAATCACTTAAGCCCAAGAGTTAGAGGTTGCTGTGAGCTGTGATGCTATGGCACTCTGCCAAGGGTGACATAGTGAGACTCTGTCTCAAAATACATCAATAAACAGGTAGACAAATAGATGAATATCAGAGAGCAGGGTACAGAAAGAGACCCATGTTGATAAGGAAAGTTAGCATATGCCAAAGACGAAATTTCAAATGAGTGGAGAAAGGCGGACTGTTCAACAATTAGAACTCAAAACCCTGGCAAGACTGGAAAAATAAGAATGCCAGATTGCTACTCCCACCAAAAACAAAAATAAGCTCCAGGTGGATCAAAGAGCTAAGTATACTTTTTTTGTCCCCTAAAAGTATTTGAAATATATACAGGAGAATATGTTGATAGCCCTGAGACAGAAAAGGTCCAAGTTGATATACAAAATGTAAATGGCATAGAAGAATTGACAAATGATGACATTAAAATTTTTTTTTTTTTTTGAGACGGAGCCTCAAGCTATCCCCCTGGGTAGAGTGCCATGGCATCACAGCTCACAGCAACCTCCAACTCCTGGGCTCAAGCGAGTCTCCTGCCTCCGCCTCCCAAGTAGCTGGGACCACAG